>JAVJIF010019180.1:0-78716 GCA_038442645.1 Agave tequilana
TACATGCAACGATGTCAAAGCATCCATTGCCGACCAGAGATCGTCATCCACGTCGGTACTAGTGTCTGACGGCACTGAATCAGAAGCAAACACAGAAAAATACGCTAAATCTAATTCTTCATTAATGTACCAACCGCCTACATCATCGGCGGAGGTATTATCAACATCGGGCTTATTAAAGCCCGTTACAGGTGGATCTAGCTCCCACACACACTCATCTTCCTCCAGCTCGGTGTCAGCTTCATTGCCAGAGTCTGGTTCCTCTGATTGCGGGACTTCATCTATTTCCACAGATTCCTGATATAGGAGGGAATCTGTGAAATAATTCTCCACTCCCTTGAACGGATGCCTCTCGGCAATCAACGTTCGCACCTTTCCACTCCCGTCAATGTATTTCATGACTTGGTGGAGAGTAGAAGGAACGATAGAATTGCGATGAATCCATGGTCGTCCCAGCAACAAGTTGTAGGAGGTGTCAGCGTCTATGACGTAGCATGTCACCTCTGACCTTAGGTCTCTAATCTGGCATCTGAGCTTGACCTTCCCCATTGGACGAGTACTATTGGCATTGAACCCGTAAATGGTCGTTTGGGTAGGGCTCAAACGGTGAGTAGGATCCCGAGATGTTGCATGACCCTGCGAGGCATGATGCTTAATGCAGACCCGGGATCTACCTGAATGCGGTTCACCTCAGATGATCCAATATACCCTGCGAAGTAAAGGGGTCGATCATGTTTCCCTTTGACTTGCATATCATCTGCCGTGAAAGTGATGCAGGGGATATTTTGGGAGGCGTGGAGGCAATCCTCTACATCTTCCTCCTTTGATAGCTGGGTCATGAAGACTTCAGCATTAGCCAGAGCTTCTTGTAGAGCTTCTCTGGTCGACTTTGATAATCTGAGAAGCTCATAAAGAGTAATCCGCGCCGGGATATTGGCTAACTGAGCCAGGATATCAAAGCGGTAAGGTGCCGTGGATCCTTCCGCTATGTCTTTTGAAAGAACTCGAGAAAACCGAAGTTCCTTCTGCTTCTCCTCGGGTTGCTTCGTGGAGGGTTTGGCTGGCTCTGCAGCGAGTCTTAGAGGAGTTACCGCCGTTTCGCCATACTTTTTCAAATATGGTTGCCCTGAACAGGTTTCCGCCACAAGCTGACTGGGTTCTGTGGCCAGAACTATTGTCTCCTCTTTTGAGTCGGTTAGCGAGGGAATATCAGTTTTCGCTTCTCGAGAAGAGGCACACACCACGTTGCAGGATGAAGCCTTTGCTTTGCCTTTGGACTTTCTGCTGGTTACAGTAGTCCATTGCTGGCCATCCACAAGGTCGGGATGAACCCACATGACTTCTCCCTGAGGTGTGGGGACAGGTACCAAGCCCTTTTCTTGCTGCTGGTGAGGGTTGTGTTGACCATTCTCAGCTCTCCTCTTTGGGATAGGGACTACTCCAGAGGGTGTTGGGGGTTGTCTCCCAAACTGGAGAACTGACGTCACATTAGCCGTCACCTTCTTCTGCTCTGGTCGGAGTTTCAATACCTCCGCGTCAATCAGGGCCTGAAGGATGTCTTTGAAGACATAACAGCTCTTGGTTGGGTGTTCCAACATCCTGTGGTACATGCAGTAGGTGGGATTGTCGATTTTACCGACTTCCTCGGGGCGCCTAGCTTCAGGAAGCTTCAGTCGATTGCTCTTGTTGAGTAATTTGAAGAGCGAGTCGACATGTTCATCCTTGAAGGAATACTATTTGTTGGCCCGTGGTTGGCTTGAAGAGCCACCTCCCTTAACCAGTTGAGGTTTAGCAGGGGATTTGGTTTCTGCTGCCAAGTTATCCTTCCTTTTGGCTTGGAGGGATGTGTCTGGCGCACGCCTCGTTGACCTCTCAGGCCTGGGCTTACCTTCTTCCGCTCTGACTCGGGCGACAATCTCCTCAGCCTGTTCACCTTGTTGGACCAACTGCTTCCAGGTGCGGCTTTCAGCAACTCCTATTTGAGCAAGGAGTGAGGTTTGGAGATTGTGGCGGCATGTTTCCACCAGGGTGACCTGGGTCATGCCGCTCGGACAATGGAGTGCCACATTCTGAAATCTTTCCACGAAAGATTTGACGGACTCTCCCTTTCGCTGTTTGGTAGCCAAAAGGGTGGGCATCGTGACTTCCGAGTCGTCTTCGAAGAAGCGCGTTAGGAATAGCTTCTCCAAATCACCCCAGTTCTTGATGGAGCCCTCCGGGAGTTTCATAAACCATTCGAAGGCGAGCCCTTTCAGGGTGCCAATGAACAGACGTGCCAAGATGGCATCATTGTTTACTACATTCCCTGTTTGGGATTTAAAGTAGTAGAGGTGTTGGTTGGGTGACCCCTTCCCATCGAATGCTTGGAGGGTTGGAGCCTTAAACTTGGGTGGGTATGGAACCAAGTCCTACTCGCCGGAGAAAGCCGGACCACTCCCGCTTCCTGGAGGCCTTTACGGTTGGTGAGGGCCTCAAGACGTTGCTCCAACTGATTCATTCTTTTAGAATGAACCTTTCCCTGATTTTGGTCGTCCTTCCCTTGCGATGAGGATTTGGACGAGGTCGAGGTGGGCTTCTCTCCATCAGGGTGCACAGAAGACGAGCTTTCTCCCTCTTTTTTCTTGCCCTTAGACTTTCTAGGGGGAGATTTCCTCCTGTCTTCGAGCAATTGTGCGAGCATCTGTTTGAGAGAGTCGATAGATTCCCGTTGAGCAAGAATCATATCGAGTTGTTCCCTCTGGACCTGGGCTTGCTGATCCAGGCGCCGGGCTGTCTCCTCAGGAGTGCCCATCATGTAGGTGAAAGCCTCTTTCTCTGCAGAAGAGTTTGAGGCCTGCGATTCTGCTACAGCAGAATGAGAGTCATTCATTTTAACGCCCTGAGCTAGGGCATTATAATCAATCGGGGGAATGGCCCCGGTCCGGGTGCGAGTATGTCGATACACTCCTTCCGGTTCAGAGTCAGACTCGTCAGAGCTGACTGCAGGCTGTTTTCCTCTGTTCCTGCTTGTCATATTCGCAGTGAGCTCTGGGTATTCAGCGTCAGAGAACATCCTCCGCCTATGAGAGCGTCTTCTTTTGGCTGACGGGGGTATCAGGGTCAGCTGTCTAACTAAAGACTGCTGGTGCACACCTGAACCACAACGGCACTCGGAGAGCATAGAGATGAGCCGTTGGCAGCAACATAATGAAGTGACCTGATTGGCACTTCTTTTCTTCGTCAAGTAATCCCTCAGATCCACGGGAGGGGGATCGAAGAGATTAACCTTGCAACGTCGAAGACGGGAGGCATCCATATGCTGTACAGCCTGGACGCGGGTTTCAGGGACGCGACTTCGCGCCGCGACTGTAAGACGCGCGTCTGGCATCTCTGTTGAGACGAGACGCGATTGTCGCGTTGCCGCTTAGTGCGTCGGGGCAGAAGAGTTTGAGAGAGAGTGGGTTGCTGGGCCCCACGCCTATGGGGGCGTGCCTCTTGCGCTTGACGAGGCACAGAGGTTTCACCTTGGCGTTTGATAAGTTGGTCTTCAGAGGACCTAACTTGGAGAGTCTCGCGTTTGGGCCGCCAAACGCGGACTTCACGCGCTGGATGCGGCGCAGCTAAAACGCCAGTTTGTGCGTTGCGTGCAGCCTCAGTTGGACAATCAGAAGTTCCAACTTGAAGCTGACGCGCACGCCTCCTCTGACGACGCTCATCATTTCGGTTGCGTCGTGGAGGTGGAGAGAGACCAACGACGACCTGATGCTGGACACTAGAGATTTTGACCACGCGGGTCTCCTGAGAGACGCTGACGCGTGTGTTCCGCGCGGCGCGGTTGGTCGAACGGCAGTTGTGCCTGAGACCACGCGGGCCTCCTGAGAGGCGTTGGTGCGTGTATCCTGCTTGGCACAGTTGGCAGCAGCGGCGCCCGAGAGAGCCTCAGATCGGGCTTCGGGGCCATTCCCCGTCGAGACCCTGCGGCAGACGCGGGTCCTTGGGCTCTTGGAGCCGGAAGAGAGAAACTCTTCGTACTTCGCCTGGTCGAACTCGACAACTAGCGATTCGACCATCTTCCCCTCACAGAGGACGTCACCTTGCGCCACGATTTGCTCGTCGGTAACAAATGAATTCCCCAGTGGAGTCGCCATCTCTTGTACGCGCTCGGAGAGGGTACGTGCTCGAAGTAAGATTTCCTTGAATCAAATTGAAAAATTACAACGGACTAGTATTTCGGTTACAAGGGAGGGAGGATGTTGAGTCTTGAATCCTCCCTTTGTTTAAGGCTGGGTTCTTCAAGTGGCGATGGAGAGTGAATCTTGTTCTCCGTTGACCGGGTGACCGTCTAGACCTTCGGGGATCTTCTCTTTGGCTGGTAGAAGGAGTAGCACAGCTCTGTCTACCAAAACTCTCAAAGAGAAGGTAGGCAAAGAGCAACTTGTACGCAGCAAGCTTGCTGAAGAGTTGAGCTCTCTCTTGCTTCTCTCTCTGTCTGCCTGTGTGTAGTCTGTTGTCTCTCTCTTGTTTCCTGTCGTCGTGTCCTCCCCTCCTCATAGCGGCGGGGCTATTTATAGAGGTTTCAGGGGTGAACGTGCCCCCTAAAAATGCTCCACAATGAGGGGCTAACTTCCCCGCTATGTGGGCGGTGACTGGCCCCATAACCAGGGCGGTTATAACCAAGACGTGGGCCTTGGACCCTCGCGCCCTGAGGTTGAGACGCGGGTGTCGAGCCTCGCGCCTTGAGGTTGAGACGCGGGTGTCGAGCCCATGCGCCTTGATGTTGAGACGCGGGTGTTGAGCCCACGCGTCTTGATGTTGAAACGCGGGTGTTGAGCCCACGCGCCTTGATGTTGAGACGCGGGTGTTGAGCCCACGCGTCTTGATGTTGAGACGCGGTGTTTGAGCCCTCGCGTCTTGATGTTGAGACGCGGGTGTTGAGCCCACGCGCCTTGATGTTGAGACGCGGGTGTTGAGCCCACGCGCCTTGATGTTGAGACGCGGGTGTTGAGCCCACGCGCCTTGATGCTGAGACGCGGGTTTGGACTCTCACGCCTTGATGCTGAGACGCGGATGGCCATCATTAGTCCTGCGTCTAGAACCTGAAACTCTGTCTTTTCATGGCTTGTCTTTTTTAATGATTTTTAGACAGCCTACACCTTCATGTATTTAGTATGTTTCATGATAGACATATGATTTGGTTTCATGTTTTTGAAGGATCTTTAACTAGTTTTCAAAAATTAATTTAACTAGTTATTTATTCTTCATTGGTAGTGTTTTCACAATAAAAATATTTTCAAACTCTAGTTTTTGAAAACCCTACCAACCCCGTTATGGGCGGACGGATGGGCGACCATGCCTTGTATGCCTATTGAAAATCTCTTATCATGTGCATGTATAGGGTGGTTGGTTATGAGTTATACACTTGATTTACATCATAATTTCAATTGGTATCACAATTGATCTTTTTTGTATATATGATTGGAGTCATTTATGCAGCATTTTCTACCACCATGCTATGCTTTATATGAATAAAAAGTTGATTTTTACTACTTTTTTCTCTCTTTTTTCAGGTCCAATGTCTAATGGAGAAAGAGGCCCAAATTATGATTTTTGAGGAATTAAATAAGCATTTAAGAAGCCCACAAGAGAAAGGCCCAAGTCTGAAAAGATCCAGAACGTATTCTCAGTTTTCACCAGATCCAACTGAGGATACGAGATGTAGCAGAAAGGCAAAAAATCCGCTAGCGCAGCGGCCAAGAAACGGCCGCGAAAACGCGGCACGTGCCGCGGAACCGCGGCAATCTGGAGGCCGTTACTTCAGCGTTTGATATGGAGACTAAAGTGGGATGGCCTCCTCGCATGAAGACTATAAATAGACCTCTAGGGCCTCTGTAAATGGGGAGGAGAAAAGAGCATTGTTTTTATAGGGAAATTGTTAGGGTTTCTCTGGGTTCTCTTTAGTATCTTATGTAATTTTCTTTTTCTCCTTCTAGAATTCAGAAAAGAGAGAGTGAGAGTGAGCAATCTTTGTAATTGGAGACGGTGACAACGCAATACAAGGATCGAGCTTTCAATCTTCATCTTCTCTTGTTCTAGTGCATTGTTTTTCTTCTAAGCTTTTACTTTCTTTTACTTCACTTCTACAATGACTTGTCTCTTGTTCTTTATTTCTATGTCTAGCTAAATCATTAACATGACTAACTAACTTTTAATTTTACTAACTTACTAACTCTTGGGTGATTGCTGACTTATATGATTCTTTGGATACGTTCTTCTTTCAAGTCTTGCAAATTACAAGTCTATATCATTCCCAATGAAGATGTGTTGCTTTTTATTCTTTGCAAATGCTAAGTTTTCCCTCCATATGACTCATGTGAGCCTCACTTAGAGCCTTGTCTTTAGAACAAGTGCCATGATGGAACATGAAGATGGAGCACTTCACTATGCCAATGACTACATTATAAGTTCTTATTTCATGCTTGCTTTATTATAACTTTGATGGACTAATGAATCTTGTATGTTTCTTAGCATTGTTAAAAGTGACCATCCTTGTTCCACTAATGAAGATCTATTTAGGGAGCCAATGATTCAAGGAGTCAACTAGCCTAGATGAGAAACACCTTCGACATGGGACAACACAAGGACTTGGTAAAGCAAGACATACAATTGCCGATGATTCTATATGAGGCTTGCATCACCCAAGACCATGTGTCAAGGGGAATTTTTAAAGAAAGATGAGAACCAGGGTTGGGATCTCTTTGAAGCCTTAGCAGAAAAAACCATTCAGTGGGAATCTTGCCCTGAGAAAACCAATCCCGCCACTTCCAGAGGTGGTATGCATTCGATTGAATCCTCTATAGCTGCCGAAGCAAAGATAACTCAATTGATGAAACGGCTAGAACTGCTCGAGGTTAGGGAACCAAATTCTGTGAATCAGGTCAACCCACCACCTGTGATCAACCCGGGTTGCACCTACTGCCATGCTCTCAACCACCTGTTTGAGGAGTGTCCCGTCTACCAAGCCCAAATGTACCCTGAGAATATGAATGCAGCATACACCAGACCTAATTACAATACATACTCCAAAACATACAATCCGGGGTGGAGGAACCATCCAAACTTTTCTTGGAGTCAGTCTGGTCATGAGCAACCAAGACCATCATTTTCACACCAATACCCTGCTCAGTCTCATCAACCGAGTTTCCAACAGAGTCCACCAAATTTTCAAATAAACTTCCAACACAACTTCCAGCCCGCATATCAGCAACAACAAGCACAAAATCATCCTGATAAAAAGATGTCAGATTTGGAAAGAATGATTGAAACCCTATCTAAAACATAGGCCTCAATGATGAACACCCACAACCAGGCCATCAATAGGTTAGAAGTTCAAATAGGTCAACTGGCTAGCTCATTGAATGAAAGACAAAAAGGAACATTGCCGAGCCAACCAGTACCCAATCCTAAGAACCCCTTCCCTATTCATGAAGCCGAAGACATAGGTCCCAGTCAGTGTAACACTGTTCATATTTTGAGATCTGAAAAGCAGATAGACAATCAGGTTTCTAGTCAGCCTGTTCCAAATAAATAAGTGTCAACGTCTCCTGTTCCAGTACCATCAACTACCAATGATCCATCTTCAAGTTCACAACCTTCAACCTCCAAATCAAATAAAGACAAAGCAGATGAGCAACCATACAAGCCTATTGTACCATTTCCTAATAGGCTAGCAAACCAAAAGACAAATGCTCAAATGGAAAAAATTAGAGAAATGTTTAATCAGGTCCAGATCAATGTACCCCTTCTTGATGCCATACAACAAGTTCCCTCCTATGCCAAATTCTTGAAAGATATGTGCACTAAGAAAAGGAAAACTAATGTCCCAAAGAAGGTCTTCCTTGCTTCTAATATAAGTGAGTTGCTAACTGGGCCAATTCCCGTGAAATATAAAGACCCAGGGAGTCCAACTATTTCTTGTATTATAGGACATACCACGATCAATAGGGCATTACTGGATCTAGGAGCCAACATCAATCTTCTTCCTTTCTCCGTGTATCAGCAACTCGGGTTAGGCGACCTCCGTCCGACCAGGGTTACTATACAACTGGTTGATCGATCTGTAAAAATTCCAAAGGGGGAGATTACAGATGTTCTCATTCGGGTCGGGGAATTTATTTACCCCGTGGATTTCATTGTTCTAGAAACGCAACCCGTACATAATCCCAAAACTCAGACACCTGTCATTCTGGGACGACCTTTCCTAGCTACTGCAAACGCAATCATCAACTGTAGGAATGGATCAATGCGTCTAACCTTTGGGGATATGACAAAAGAGGTAAATGTTTTCCAGCTGGGAAAACAACCTCGAGATTTGGAAAATGAGTCCTTTGAAGTGAACTTGATCGAAGGATTAGCAAGTGAACATGAAATGGAGATTGAATACGAATCTGAGAGAGAATTTGAGTTGGAGTCTGATGACTTCAACCTTGATCAAATAATTGAATCCACAGTGGAGTGGGCAACAGATGCAGCCCCTATCCTTCCCTTACACAAGGAACAACCATTGACAGATCAAGTCCCCTCTTCTGAGCTTAAGGTTCTTCCTAGTCATCTCAAGTATCAGTACTTGGGTGAAAAGGAAGCATTTCCCGTGATAATTGCGTCCCATCTAACGGAACAACAGGAAGAGGATCTTCTTGTAGTGTTAAGGGAAAACCGAGAGGCCATTGGTTGGACCATGGCTGATATTAAGGGAATCAGTCCATCCATTGTGCAACACCGGATTCATTTGACGGAAGATGCAAAATCTAAACGCGACCCACAACGTAGACTCAACCCGATCATGCAAGACGCTGTTAGAGCTGAAATTTTGAAGCTACTAGACAATGGGATCATCTATCCCATATCCGATAGCCAATGGGTTAGTCCAGTCCACGCTGTGCCCAAGAGCCGGGGTTACCGTGGTAGAAAATGATAAGAAAGAATTAGTACAAACTCGTCTTCCAACGAAGATTCGAGTCTGTATTGATTACCGAAAATTAAACGCTGCCACGTGTAAAGACCACTTTCCCCTTCCGTTCATCGATCAAATGCTCGAGAGACTAGCTGGACATGAGTATTACTGCTTCCTGGATGGATATTCAGGATAAAATCAAATCCCTATCGCTCTCGAGGATCAAGACAAGACTACCTTCACCTGTCCCTTTGGAACATTTGCATACCGAAGAATGCCCTTCGGCCTATGCAACGCTCCTGCAATGTTTCAACGTTGCATGCTTAGTCTTTTTTCCGACATGGTGGAGAAATTTTTGGAGATTTTCATGGATGATTTTTCCATTTATGGTGATTCCTTTGAACAATGCTTGCACCATCTTAAGTTAGTTTTACAACGATGCATGGAGAAAAACTTGACACTCAATTGGGAGAAGTGTCACTTTATGGTCAAGCAAGGAATTGTCCTAGGGCATGAAGTCTCACACAAAGGAATCGAGGTTGATAGATCAAAAGTGGACGTTATAACAAAGCTCCCTGAGCCGAAATGCTTAAAAGACATTAGATCATTTTTAGGGCACGCTAGTCTATAGAAGATTTATTCAGGGGTTTAGCAAAATTGTTAGACCTTTGACGAATCTCTTAGGAAAAGATGTACCCTTCAATTTTGATAAAGAATGTCTACAAGCTTGGGAGGAGCTTAAACACAGACTTGTTTCGGCGCCAATAATCTCAGCACCTGATTGGACCAAGCCCTTTGAAATCATATGTGATGCCTCCGATTATGCCATAGGCGCTGTTCTCAGACAACGTACTGATAACAGGTAACACGTGATTTACTATGCTAGTAGGACGCTGAACGAGGCCCAACTAAATTACACGACAACTGAAAAGGAATTTTTAGTAGTTGTGTTTGCGTTGGAAAAATTTCACCAATACCTACTAGGATCCAAGACAACGATTTTCACTAATCACTCCGCCCTTAGATACTTAATGCAGAAGAAGGATGCAAAGGCCCGACTGATTCGATGGATACTTCTTTTGTAAGAGTTTGATTTGGAAATTAAAGATAAAAAGGGCGTTGAAAATGTGGTGGCAGATCACCTTTCGAGAATTCCTAATGCACCAATTGAGACTTTACCTATTAATGAAGACTTCCCGGATGAACACATCTTTATGATGTGCAAAGAGCCCTGGTATGCTGATATAGCAAACTACCTTGCAACCGGGCGAACACCTTCAAATTGGTCCGGTCAGGACAAGTATCGCTTCATGAAACAAGTACGGTTTTTCTTTTGGGATGAACCGTATTTATTCAAATATTGCCCTGATCAGATAATTAGAAGGTGTCTTTCTGAGGACGAACATCACAGCGTATTGACATTTTGTCACGAGCTTGCTTGTGGTGGACACTTTGGTCCACGTAAGACTGCTGAGAAAGTCCTTTAGAGTGGGTTCTATTGGCCCACTCTCTTTAAGGACGCTTATACTTTCTGCAAGCTCTGTGCCAGATGTCAAATGACGCGTCAGATCACACATAAAGGCATGATGCCCCTTACACCGATCCTTGAGGTAGAAATTTTTGATTTGTGGGGCATCGATTTCATGGGACCCTTTCCTCTGTCCTATGGCAACCAATACATTTTGGTGGCCGTTGACTACGTTTCTAAGTGGGCTGAAGCTATTCCTACTAGGACAAATGATAACCAAGTTGTCATCAAGTTCTTACGGGAAAACATCATTTCTCACATCGGAACCGCACGTGCGATAATTAGTGACAACGGGAGTCATTTCTGCAATCGGGCTTTTGAAGCTCTAATGCGAAAGTACTCCATATCTCATAAATTATCCACGGCTTATCATCCTCAGACGAACGGGCAAGTGGAGGTCACCAACAGACAAATTAAACTGATATTGGAGAAAACTGTTAGACAAAATCGTAAGGATTGGTCCATCAAACTGATTGATGCCCTTTGGGCATATCGGACCGCCTACAAAACTGTCCTCGGTATGTCTCCATATCGAGTTGTATTTGGAAAACCCTGCCATCTGCCTGTGGAGTTAGAGCACCGTGCTATGTGGGCACTAAAACAACTGAATTTGGACTTAGACAAAGCCAGTGATTTGAGAAAGCTGTAGATATCCGAGTTAGACGAACTACGAAATGATGCATATCATAATGCCCGGATATCTAAACACAGAGCTAAGATTTTCCATGATAAGTCAATTCATAGGAAAAATTTTGTCTCGGGACAAAAAGTTCTGTTATACAACACTAGACTCCACCTTTTTCCTGGTAAACTGAAAACCAGGTGGTCAGGCCCCTACTACATCGTCAAGAACGTCTCTCCTCATGGTGCCATTGAAAATTTCGATCCCAAAGATGGCAACACTTTCAAAGTGAATGGTCAACACTTGAAGCCATTTTTCACCATGGAGTCTGAGTCACACAATGTTATTGAACTGGGTCTTTGTGACCCAGTCTATATGTGACCACGTAATTCCACACCATTCCCCATGTCTCCTGTAAATCATTTTTGGATTTCCTTTGTAAATAAAAAAAAGAGAATAAAAAAACACAAAAAGAATAAATAAGTGGGACTTAGGTGCTAAATATCACCTAGGGTTTTCATCCTTCCCACCACTCTCTTTTCTTTCTAAATAACCTAGGGTTGTAAATTCCTAGTTTCCCTTTGGGCAATTTGGGGATTTTTTCCTTCTCAGCTTCCTATAAATATCTCTCCTCCCGTGTTCTCCTCCAAACCCTACCTCCAATCTCAGATCTGAAACACCAACATCCAGCGCCGCCCTCCAATTTTTCTGAGCCCCTCTCTCCACTTCCTGGCTGCGTTTTCACGGCATCTGCCGCGCTTCCGCGGCTATACTGAAGAAGCCGGGCCGCCGCCAAATTTCCTTGCTGTCGCGGCCGTCTGAAAGCTCCAGATCTATAACCTGTTCATCTGCTGCCACCACAGATTGCTCTCTGCAATCTCGTTTGAGTTTTCCCCCCACGTAGTCCGGGGGAGGTTTGCGTACCCCTTCTCATTGCTTCCTATTATTCATCATGGCACCGTATATTTTCGCTGAAAAAGATTTTGCTAGAATACTTAGCGATGTGAATGGTTATGGGCATATATTTTTAGATCGTATTCGTGCGTGGGATTGGTATGCATTGATATATGATAATTCAGATCGAGAGGCTTATTACTATCCTGAGCTAGTCAAGCTTTTCTACAATTCCATAGATCACGCCTCAGTAAACTTTGACACATATCAAATCTTAGTGCACATGCCCACTGGGGATATTATTGTCACGCTTCTTCTACTGGAAGAACTCACACATGTCCCTTGCAACCCACATCATAGCAAACCCCTACCTTTGATCGATTACATAACTGTCATGGGGGCTCGTTGTACGGAACAAGATAGGGGGCTCAAAGCCAGTACTACCTTTAGAAACATACATTGCGTTGGTCGCTGGATTCAACGCAATATTTTAGGACTGGACCACACAACCTCCTTTAACAGGCCGGTGCTACAGATTATACACGACCTGATGACTAGGCAGCATACTATTTGTATCAACAAGATCATTTTTCATAGTATCATCTCCAACTCCTCCCGCACACGCGGTGCAAAGTACTCGCACCCCGTTTTGATCACTTGTCTGTGTAGGACTTTCTTACCAGATGACATTTTTGACTCATATGATAGGGTGTTCGTTGCACAAGAGCGGGCGACTAGCGCTTATAATAGTTGCCTTCATGCGGTCTGGACTCCTAGTGTCCAGTCCGAAGATGTCCCTGTGGAGTCCTCTTTGGAGGAACTTTTAGAGGAGGAGGATGAGCCGGCTTTTTGGCAATAGGACCCCCAGCTGATTCACGTGCCTTCATGTCTACCATTTGGCGGGGCATGAAGAAGATATTTCGGGGGCAGACTCGACTACGCAAACAGGTTGCGGAGCAAACATCGCGCCTAGACCGCATTGAGGAGGGTCTGCGGCGATCACAGTCGGCTAGATCTAGCACCACCGCTGGTCCAAGCCGAAGGCGGGGGTGATATCTTTCTTTACCTATTTCATGCGTATATTTTCTTGCATACATTGAGGACAATGCATGGGATAGGTATGGGGGGGTAGATACTAACATGAGAATTTTTTCTATATTTTTTTTTAGATTTCTAGGTTTCTCTTTTCTTATATTTCTCTTTTCTTACTAACATAGGATTTTTCTAGACTTCTTTTTTAGATTTCTAGTTTTCTTGTTCTTATAAAAAAGAAAATAAATAAATAAACAAAAAAAATATTGATCCATTTCTTTGAAAAGAATTAACTTGATCTTAGGTATTAAGGAAATTCTAAGCTAAGATTTCTTAATATAAGTTGAAATAAAAAATTTTGTTGGATCTTTAGGTTAAGAAAGAAAAGAATAGAAAAGACAGCTAGATTTTGAATTTTTTCTAAACACTATATACATTTGCATATTGAGGGATTAATAAAAGACTTAGTGACTTTGTTTACATAAAAAAACAAAATATATATATATATATATATATATATATATATATATATATATATATATATATAATATATATATATATATATATAGATATTCATAAATAAAACTCGATCACTAATTAAGCTGGTTGGTTGTGCCTTAAGAAGCATAACCAGTCACGCCTAAAAGTGGTTGAGTCCTTAGCATTCGTGGCCTAGTTTACTCGAGACCTTAAACCTTAGGGATGTATCTTCATCTGGTGCCCTAAGACCATCTGGTCTGGGAGTCGTCGGTAAAAGGCTCGCTACATAGGTAAATTAGAAAGCCTAATGAAGCTAAGAGAATGTAAATATATACTATAATAAAAAGAAAAGAAAAAAAAAGAAAGAGAAAAAATTTATGTGTGAACTGTTGACACTTAAAAAAGACAAGATTCTTATTTTTCTGTACAATGTCTAAACTTGTTGACATTTATAGAAGACAAGTGACAGACGAGCTGAAGACCAGTTTTCACCCATCTCCGAGGGACAGGGAAGCAACTTGGACTCCACTGATCCAGCAAGCAGACAGTGAACCTGGATTGTTTCTAAACAGACCTCAGCAGGTCTAAGATGCTAGCACTTAGCATTACATGAGCCCAAAGGGATAGCCTCGCCCGAGAGGCTAGTATAACCCGACTTCGCCTTGAAGCCATCTAAAGCCTCGCCAGGAAGCTAACTTATAGCTTCGCCTGAGCACAACTCCGCAGAGAGTTAACTTTGCTTGAAGCCACACGCAACCGCGCAGAAGGATGTTCGGTAGCTTCGCCACAGATGTTATCTAGCTCCGCCAAAGGGTTTCTTTCGGATTTCGCCAGAAGCTGTCTCCAGCTCTGCTGTGAGCTCAACGCGGTAGCTCCGCTATTGGTCTGCCATGGTCAACCTTTGACCAATCAAATCTCCGGATGAGATCGGATCCAATCAGATCAAATCAGAGATCAAATTTAGCAGTTGATTGCCACAATCTCTTGACTCTCCTAAAACGAGTAAGAAGATCAGGGGAAATCCTCCAACGATATGGAAAGGATCAAGAAGATCAACCAACCTGCCAATTCTAGCTTCGCAAAAGCTGATCTTAGCCTCGCAGCAAGGCTACTTTCCGGATTTAAACTGATTCGATTCAATCTGTTTCTATATTTTCAAGGGACGGTTATACCCTTGCTCTCCCTATAAATAGCCCATCAGGGGTACAAGGAGAGAGGACGGATAGGTGCAAGAGAGAGGACTCCACAAGCAGAGGCTTCTTCACGACGCACCGTGCGTTCTTGAATTCAGAGACTTTATAGAGAATTGCTTCTCTAATCAGGGTGCTGATACCCTAAATACCTTCTTCTCAAGGAATCTCCGAAACCAGGCGAGAAGGAATTCCTAATTGAAAGCGATTTTGAGAAGCAGCAAGAGGGTTCTACCAACCTTCTGTTCTCTGATTCCCGGAACCAGGCGAGAAGGGAATCTCATCGCTCGCATCGTCAAAGGGACAAAGTGGTCGCGCGCTGACCAGACTTCTATCGGCACACTTCTCCAGAATCTCTGAGGAGATCTACTTGTAATCTTTTTAAGAATACTTGTAATTTAGCTCCTCAACCCCTTTTATTGTAAGTTTTCCCCTTTGCAAATATAATGGAAAACAAGATGGCGACTCCGCTGGGGACTGTATTCTCCACTGCCGAGAATCAAGTGTCGCAATGCGACGAACAGACCTTCGGGTCTAACTCTGAATTCAGAAAAGCCGGTGCAGCCAGAGCCTCTCTGGCTAAATCTTCATGGAAAGTCTCTGCGGAGACAGAAAAGGTTCTCTGCGAACCTACTGCGGTTCTCTGGCGCAACAAGGAAGTACGCCCGCAGCCCAAGTCCTGCACTCTCAAGAACTTGTTCGTCCAGTTCAATCAAGGAAGATTTGAAGAAGTCCTCTCTGGGGGTGGTCTAATGCTTCGAGCACGGAAGCATAGGAAGGTTTCAACGGCTAAGGTTTCAGAATAGAAACCAGAAGCAGAATTCTGCCAACACCCTCCAGCCTCGCATGTGGCTAATCAGGTTCCTTGCGAACCTAAGTATCCTCTGCCAAAGCGGATGTGGAGGCCTAAACAGAAGTCTCTGACCGAAGCCTCGGGCGTAGCTACGCCAAAATCGCGCCTCTCTCGCGAAGAAAAAGGCAAGATGCCTGTCTGCTCTAATCATAAAGTCACGACGGCAATCATACCGTCACCCAATTCAAGAGCAGCAATACCTTGTGCCAGCCTCGTTCATATGAGCGAAGCTACTGTACCACAGCGTACTCACTGGGTCCATAGCCGCGAGGCTAAGACCAAAGTGTTATCTAAGCTAATCCCCTTCGCAGCGGCATAGCGGGTAAAGCACCGCAGCGTGCTCCGCTCTCCAGTTCGTCAAGCACTAAGCTCGCACCTGTTGGCGAAGCTAGAAGTGAAGTACTATTCAGTGTTAATCCCTTCCGCAGGGATAAAAGGAACGGAACATCATCCTATGTACGCTCTAGAAAGGCCTCTCCACAGGATTATGTAGGCTCCCATGGGCCTGACTTGCGGGAATTCTTGGCGAACAAGCGGAAGTCGGTATCTTTCCGGACCACTTCCCCCTGTTGTCAACAAAGGGGATGCCAGCTGGTGACAATCCATTCAGCTCGTTGCCTGTCACGACGAATCCTCGCCACTCCTCCATGCCGGCAATCAGTCTTTGATCGGCTGTCTGTACATCTCCCTATGAACCATCGCAGAAGGAGCACCTCACGAGATCCAGCCTCCGCATCCGTCAACATGACTGGGAGAGGACGAGAGTTATGCGGAGGAAGTCAAACATCTGACGACACCCCCTAGAGCTCCCCAGATCCAGATTACAGCCCAGGCTTAGGCGAAGTCTTGGTGCATGAAGAAGGTGTCTTCCGAAACACCAGATCGAGGGTGGCGATACCCTACAGTTACGAGTAGCCTTCTTCCTCGACGGCCCTAGCCTCGCCAGAGCCCAGGAAATCACTACAACCATCGAATGAAGAAGATGAAGACAGTGGGTACGCCTCTTCGGCGACAGTTAGCTCAGTGCGAACAGACAAAGCATCAGTCAATATGGCTGATAACACTAACGACGACCTTCGTCGGGGCCTGGAAGCTCAGGAGCAAACTTCCAGAACCCAGCAAGAAGCCTTGGATAATATTCAACAGATGCTTGCTCGACTCCTCAGCAATCGGAATGACAACGATGCCGGGAGCAATCACGATGAGGAGGAACACTTCAGCAATGAGCAGCCAAAGCCGGAGAAATCTAAGGAGGATTCTTCCTTAGACGCCGAAGTCCTTAAGGGCCTCCAAGCTCAAATCGCATCCCTAGCTCAGAGGGATGAATTAAAGAAGGTAGGGGCAGTCCGTCCTTATCCGCTGGAGTGGGATTCGGTGCCATATCTACCGAAGTTCAAACCACCAACGTTGCATACCTATGACGGAAGAGCTCGCCAAATCAGCACATCTACTATTTCTGGTCTTAGACTGGTAATGTTATAAGCAATGACGCCATCATGGCTAGGCTATTCATTGGCACCTTAAAGGGGGTGGCATTTGACTGGTTCCGAAGTCTCCCCCCGGCTCTATCAACTCCTGGATCGACCTGGAAACTCGGTTCCTCTCTCATTTCTATGAGGACGATACCGAAGTGACCATGGACAAGCTCCTCTCCACTGTGTAGAGGAAGGGCGAATCTGTCCGTGACTACATTGAACGGTTCAGAAATTTATCCTTGATGTGCCCAGCAGGGATGCCATTACCCATGCTCTTACAGACATGCAGACACAACTTCTTAGACCAAGTGGAAGTTCGCATGGGGGCTGTCAAGGCCCACACTTGGAAGGAATTGGTCGAACAAACAGAGATAGCCGAGAAGTCGGCTAAAAAGTTCGAACCATCCGCCCCTAGAGGCAAGTGGGGGCCGAACAACAAAGGGCGTAGCGACCTACCGCAATCTTCTCAAGCTAAAGGCAAAGAGGCTATGTCTGTGGAGTTATCTGGAGATGTGCAGTCGAAGGCCAAGAAGAGCGGCTTCAACAATCAGGAGCCTAAGTTCCCTCCAAAGCAGTATTCCTTCAAAGACGATCAGGTGGTCACGATATTCCATCTGCTCCACAAAGGGAACAAAATGAAACTGCCAGATGCTCGGCGTCCCAATGAGATAGGGCGCATAAACGACCCTAAATACTGCCTCTACCACAGGATGATCCACCATCCTACTGACAAGTGTTATGTCCTCAAGGACAGAATACAAGCCCTGATCGATGCCGGCGTCCTGACATTGAAGACGGAGCAGAAGAAAGTCACTGCCAATATGGTGACTCTTGAGTTCGGCAGCACCCAAAAGGTCACAGTTCCTGACGGGACCTATCCAGCCCCCGCGCCACGGTTGGAAGTCAGGCATCCTTCAGCTATGCCTCAAGGTGATAAGGGTCTTGTTCCCTTAACATTGGAGACAGGGGAAGTCATGTGGATACACCCGGACCTCGTCCAAGAAGTACAGCGGGATTCGAAGGAGCCCAACTTAAAGGGCAAATCTTGCAATGTCATCTCTGTCCTGCCAGACGATGGTAATCTTACATCAGCTTCCCTCAGCGATTCAGAAGGGGAAAAGCTTGCTTGCACGGCGCAAGCCGATACGCCTCAACAGACGGGCACCCGATCCGGAAAATCATACTTGAGGCAGTATGAAAAGTCTACTGACGAGATACAACGGCAAACGACGTCGGTACCAATGTCAGCATCCACTCCAATCCCAACCAAGGGAAAAGAGAGGCCTAAGGAGGTACGATTCGACCACGTGTTGAAGAAGCCACCAGGCCAAGGGTTTGATACGCCCTTTCGGTTTGACATATTGGCTCAGCTGGCCAATATCCCAGCTCGTATCACTATACACGAGCTCCTTCACCTCTCAAAAGAAACAAGAGAAGCACTCAGGGATGCGCTAGCCAATTCAGAATCCTTTCTGACATGCATGCCTGAGGTCCCTAACGACGACGTTCAGTCTCCTTGCCCAGAATGTCATCATACACAATCCAGGGTGCCTGCTATTACATTCACGACGGAAGATATGCTTCTCAAAGACAACAAGCACGATCGACCTCTGTACTACACCGGATATATCGGTTCAACGTGCATCGAAAGAATACAAGTCGATCCGGGGTCCGCACTCAGCATCATCCCCAAAAGGTTACTTTACTTCCTCGGTATACCGCTATATAGGTTGTCCACAACCACCACTACAATATACGGTTTCAATGCCGGGAGCAGTCACCCACTTGGGAAAATCCGGCTCCGTTGCAGAATCGAGAGCCTGAAGTCAGAAGTGACATGCTATGTCATTGACGCTGACACATCATATAACCTGCTGCTAGGACGACCATGGATCCATGCCAACTGGATCGTCCCTTCTACTCTGCACCAATGCTTCAAATATGTTGAAGATGACTCGACAGTACGAACTGTCTTTGCTGAGAAGCAACCATTCAAAGGGGTGGAAAATTACTTCACCGACGCTCTCCTGTATCAAGAGGCCGGTGGAACACCTAAATAACCATTGCCGAACAATGATGAAAGTGGCAATGAGGCGGATTCAGAATCCGAAGCAGGCATGCCAACTATTCTGATTGGTGAACCAATTATAGCATGTCTCAATAATCCCCAATGTAATACTCCTTCAGAGGATGAAGGTGAATGGGTAATTAATGATAATATTTCTTTCGATTATCCTGCGAGTATTGGGCTGTTTGAATCCATTACGGATGGCTCTCTGCACATGCCCTTACATAAGCCAAGTGCGTCCAGTACGCCCATGGAAACCGCAGAAGGAGCCGTTTTAGTGATCCCGCCATCCAAAGAAGGTCAGTTACCGATAATCTTCGGTAAAACCCAACCACGGGGACCCATAGCTACAGATTCAAGTTCAGAGTCAGACACTCCACAATTCTTCCATTACGCGCAGCCGGCGCGCCATATTATGAAGAAAATGGGATACAACTTGAAGCATGGAGAAGGCCTGAATTTTGGAAAAGGAAGGCGTGGTTTGATGCGGAACTTTGTTCCTAAAGGGAAGCCTACAAATCACTATAATAGTACACGCAGGGGGTTGGAATATGTTACACCCACATCGTCAGCAACGGTTCAATTCAAAGACGATGAACCAATTCCATCACATTCAGCCTCCTCCTCCGAGTGGGACTCAGACGTCAGTGTGGGAATGATGTTCGAAAACCTCACTGTCAATATGACTTCAAGCAGTCAATTAGAGCCTATAGAAGCTATTGATGAGGAGCCATGGGCCCAGCAATTAAACATCCAGTGGGAAAAGCGATTCGAACTGCGCGAACCACCTACTGAAGACAAGGTGATGCAGGTCAACCTGGGAAGTCAAGATCATCCCAAACCCATCTTTATAAGTGAAAGCCTATCACTTATAGAAAAGGAAGAATTGATAATGCTCATAAAAGAGTATATAGATGTCTTCGCATGGAGCTACGAAGATATGCCCGGACTTGATCCACAGGTCGCTATGCACCATCTAAACATCAAGCCTGACGTCAAGCCAGTCAAGCAGCAACAACGTCGTTTTCGCCCGAACATTATGGAAGCTATTGAAGCCGAAGTTCACAAGCTCATTGCATGTGGCTTCATCCGGGAGGAACAACATACAGATTGGGTAGCCAACATCGTCCCCGTCCTCAAAAAGAACGGGAAAATACGGATCTGCATCGACTACCGTGATCTCAATATGGCTTGTCCTAAAGACGAATTCCCACTGCCCATCACCGACGTCATGATTGATAACACATGCGGGTTCGAAAGGATGTCTTTCATGGACGGCTTTTCAGGATACAACCAGATTAAGATGTATCCCGACGACGAGAAGCATACTTCGTTCCGAACACCATTGGGGGTATACTGCTACACTGTAATGCCCTTCGGACTGAAGAACGCCGGAGCAACCTACCAGCGGGCAATGAGTACGATCTTCCGCGATCATCTCCGAAAAACGGTGGAGTGCTATGTCGACGACATTGCCGTCAAAAGCCGCAACAAGAATGAACATCTTCGCGACCTGAGAACGATGTTCGACATAATGCGGGCTCATCAACTGAAAATGAACCCGACAAAATCCTTCTTGGGAGTGTCAAGTGGCAAGTTCCTTGGGTTTATTATCACATCAAAAGGGATTCATCTTGACCCAGACAAAGTCAAAGCCATCCAGAGCATGCATCCACCAAGGAACCTCAAAGAGCTTAGAGGCTTGCAAGGCAGACTGGCTTATATCAGAAGATTCATCGCAAATCTCTCAGGTCGCTGTCAACCGTTCACCCGACTCATGAAAAGGGCACTTCCTTCGTATGGGATCAAGCTTGTCAGGAAGCATATGAAGGCATCAAGAGGTACCTCACAAAACCTCCAGTCTTGGTGGCCCCTACATCAGGGAAACCATTCTTGCTTTATGTAAAAGCTATGGACTACTCTCTCGGTGCCCTCCTCGCTCAAAAGGACGACAATGGCCACGAGCAGGCCATTTATTATTTGAGCAGAACTCTCATAGGAGCGGAATCTCGCTACAACCCTATCGAGAAAGAGTGTTTAGCTCTCGTCTTTGCTGTTCAGAAGACACGACATTATTTGGTCGGCCAGACCATACATGTCATCTCCAGAGTAAACCCATTGCGTCTTCTTATGACGAAGCCAGGATCATTGAATTCAAGATTGGCTAAGTGGGCACTTTTATTGTCTCAATACGACATGATCTTCACCCCTCAGAAGGCGGTTAAAGGCCAGGCCCTTGCAGAGTTCTTGGCTGCTCATCCAGTTCCGGAACATTCAAAACTTCACGAAGATATCCCTGATGAAGTCTTCGAGTCTTATGCAACCTCAGAAGAGGAAGTGTGGCAGATGTTCTTTGATGGAGCATCGCGAATGGGCCCTAAAGGCAAGATCATTGCCGGAGTGGGGGTTGTGTTTATCTCCCCACAGAATCATGTCCTTCCCAGAGCATTTTCTCTGACAGAATTGTGCTCCAACAATGTAGCAGAATATAATGCCCTGCTCATTGGTCTTCAACTCGCCCATGGAATGGGGGTACGCTACCTCGAAGCTTATGGCGATTCAAAACTGATCATCAATCAGGTTAAAGGCGAATACGAAGTCCGCCATGAGAACTTGGTGCCTTATTATCACACGGCCGTTGAATTGGCCAACCTATTTGAAGGTTTCTACATCGGGCACGTGTCTCGATCTCAGAATACCAAGGCGGACTCTCTTGCTGCATTAGCAATGACACTAGCCTTGCCAGCCGACACCGAGTATCACCTCACAGTTGCAACTCGACATCTTGTATGCTCCAAGCACATGCTAAGAACTCGAGAAGTCTATAATGTTTCCACGGATCTTGAACCAAGAGACTGGCGCTTTCCTCTCATTGACTATGCTTTGCACGGTCTGCTTCCAGACGATCCTAAGGAAGCGGCGTCCGTCAGACGAAGGTCTCTCCGCTTCTACTACGATCCAACTTTGAAGACACTTTACCGTCGTTCATATGACGGCGTTCTCCTCCGTTGCCTTTCTCACTTAGAGGCACAGGAAGCGCACGACGGCACTTGTGGAGCTCATCAGCCAGGTCCTAAACTTAAAGACAGGTTGCATAGGCTGGGATATTATTGGCCAACTATGATAGCCGATGCCTTCCAATATGCACGAAGGTGTAAAGCATGTCAGATTCATGCGGACTTCATACACCAGCCTTCGGAGCTGCTCCACCCGACTGTTACTTCATGGCCATTTGAAGTATGGGGAGTAGATGTCGTAGGGCCAATTAGTCCCTCTTTGACGAAAGGTCACCGGTTCATCCTTGCAATAACCGACTACTTTTCAAAGTGGGCAGAGGCTATACCATTAACTGAAGTCAAGACCTCTAATGTGGTTAACTTCATCAAACACCATGTCATCTATCGATTTGGTGTCCCTAGGCCGATCATCCACGACAACGGTCCCCAATTCATAAGCCAAGTATTCTATCGATTCTGCGATAAATACCGAATTCAGAATGTGGCTTCAACTGCCTATAATCCCGCCGCTAATGGCTTGGCGGAAGCATTCAACAAAACGATCATCAAGCTACTTAAGAAGTTCGTCTCCTCGAACAAGGGAGATTGGGACGAAAAGCTTGGTGAATGTCTTTGGGCATACCGAACCACGGTTCGGACTCCGACAGGCAATACGCCTTTTTCCCTGGTGTACGGGTGTGAAGCAGTCATACCTTTGGAAATCCAGATGCCGTCATTGCGAGTCGCTCTAATGACTAAGATCACATCAGAGGACAATGATCGATTGCGTCTTCAAGAGCTCGAAGCCCTAGATGAGAAGCGGCTACAAGCTCAGCAACACATCGAGTTGTATCAAGCTCGAATCTCAAAGGCCTTCAATAAGAAGGTCAAACAGAGGGTCTTCCAGAAAGGAGACCTGGTTTTAGCCGTCAGACGACCGATGATTATGACGCACAAGACCAAAGGCAAATTTCAGCCTAAATGGGAAGGACCGTTCGTAATAGAAACAGTCTATTCAAACGGAGCGTACCGCCTTATGACTTCAGATGGCGACCTACTCATGATGCCGATCAATGGCAAGTTCTTAAAGAAGTATTATCCTTGATTAAGGATCCTTCTCATGATCAAGTTAACACTACACCTCTAATCAAGACCTTTATGTCCAAGGTACATGCAAAGAGAGCCTTTCTCTTCCTCCAAGCGAGATCACACGACCATAAACCAGTAGGAACCTGGCCATACACTGGTTGTCTTAAAGGAGAATCAAGGTTACACATACGTTAACCAGATGATCCAACATCCTTAACGGTTAAGGATAGAGGAAAATGTTGGCCTTTAAGCCCAACATAAATCCTCAACAACTCATCATGCTGAGGGGAATAGCATGGCTAGCCAATTCAAACGGTAGTTGGTAAAGGCATATCAAACCCGTTGACAGCTGGGGATTTGCTAAAAATCTTAAGGGACCAGTTCCCATTTGATTCCCTCTCCAAAATCACTTACCAATTCTCATCCATAGAATGGTAAGTCCACATATACATTTCGCTGTTACGTTAACATTAAACCTATGATAATGATTCCCTCGTTTCTCCCTGTGAAAACGAGACCTCCAAAATCACTTACCAATTCTCATCCATAGAATGGTAAGACCACATATGCATTTCGCTGTTACGTTAACATTAAACCTATGACAGTGATTCCCTCATTTTTCCCCGTGAAAGCGAGACCTCCAAAATCACTTACCAATTCTCATCCATAGAATGGTAAGACCACATATAAATTTTGCTGTTACGTTAACATTAAACCTATGACAGTGATTCCCTCGTTTCTCCCCGTGAAAACGAGACCTTTTTCCAAATTTCATTCCAACCTTGAGCTTGGTGGCGTCTCAATCGGTTATGTCATTGCGACCTCTGAACCAGCAGACAGCTAAGTCTCAACCCCGAGCCCTGTTGACATTTACAAAAGACAGGTCTCGATACTTGTTGACATCTACAAAAGACAAGTATCACCAACCGTGAGCTTGGTGGCGTCTCAATCGGTTATGTCATTGCGACCTCTGAACCAGCAGACAGCTAAGTCTCAACCCCGAGCCCTGTTGACATTTACAAAAGACAGGTCTCGATACTTGTTGACATCTATAAAAGACAAGTATCACCAACCTTGAGCTTGGTGGCGTCTCAATCGGTTATGTCATTGCGACCTCTGAACCAGCAGACAGCCGAGTCTCAATTTTGAGCTTGTTGACATTTACAAAAGACAAGTCTCAACCCTGAGCCCTGTTGACATTTACAAAAGACAGGTCTCGATACTTGTTGACATTTACAAAAGACAAGTATCACCAACCTTGAGCTTGGTGGCGTCTCAAATCGGTTATATCATTGCGACCCTGAACCAGCAGACAGCTAAGTCTCAACCTCGAGCCTGTTGACATTTACAAAAGACAGGTCTCAACCATACTTGCTGACATTTACAAAGGCAAGTATTACCCCTTTAGTCCTGTGAGGGCTAATCTTGAGATTGGTGACTTCTCAATCGGTTATGTCATTGCGACCTCTGAACCAGTAGATGACCAAGTCTCATTATCCAATCCAACAAGGATTATGTTCTCAAACGGCTACAATATAACTTTGAAAGGACAATTCAGCAAATGAAACGAGTTGGAGACTCGATAGGGAGTCAAAACAAAAGAAAGAATTTTCATTGATTCCAAAAGGATGGGATACATGAAGGCACATGTACAACGACCTACAGTCGTACATTGTAAGATTTGATCCGCTCTCCAAGGGAAGCCAGCCTCGTCCTCCTGTCATTAGCAGCCTGGGCAAGCGCCTGCGACTTCAGCTCAGCCTCATCGAAATCCATTGCCTGGGCCAAACGAGCTTCGACCTCCGCCAAAGTTGCCCTCTGCGACAATCCCTGCTGCGAGAGTTCGTCACTTTGAGCCTTGAGCTGCTCAAGCCGCGCGGCTTCTTCAAGACGCACTGGTTCAGTCTTGGACAAGAGAAGGTTCCCCTTCCTAATCATCTCCTTGGCCTTCGCAATCCTATCTTCAGCATCAAGAAGAGCACTGGTGGAGGCATCGATGGCATTTCCAACCTCTGCTTGCCTTGTTTCCAAAGATTTCAAATCAGAGGAAATAGCCTCAGCGACTTCTTGAGCGGCAAGACGGGCCTCATGCTTTTAAGCGACAAGGCGCGCAAATCGCTCACTAACCAAAGGCTCCAGGTCTGAGCGGCTAAGACGGCACCATTCCTCTACGGTCCCTCTCAAATTGATCGACCAGGAGTCCAAGGCAGTGGCCTGGTGATACCCTTCAAGGTCCCGAATACTTTCAATATTGCGGAAGAGGACCACCTTCAAAGTCGAGAACGATACAGTCGAACCTTTCAAGACCAGGTCAATGCATCGCCCTAAGCCTTTGTAAAAACTATCGACTATGTCGCCTATAAAATCGTTTTCAACTTCGGCCACCTCTGATAGACGGGCAACTTCAGAAAAGTCCACCAGCCGGTCGATACCACCGAGGAAGGAGCAACAGGAACACTAACAGCAGTAAGACAGGCCGTTGGTGATCTTGGCGGAGTCTTCATGGAAATCAGGACACTAGCCACCGCGGAGGTAGGACTAGTGACCATCTCCTGAACAGCAGGTTCAACCACCAGGGTTGGAGAGGCAGGGCTGGTAATCACCCTCAGCTCCGCACTTGGCAAAATTATCGGCACCTCACTCGTTGATATAGTTGGGAGTGAGGATACCTCCGGAACTGCCGTTTCTTCAGCCCCTGGTCCTTCGGCTGGCTGGGGCCGATAAGAGGGCAGGTCGCCATATAGCGCATCCAACACAGCAGCATCCGCCGCGATCGAAGTGCTCATATCACCCCTGGACTCCCCAGAAGATCAGCCGGTTCCCTTGAAGCTAATGCACCTTGAGGTCGAACACCTGTAACAAAACTGTGTTTAGACAGGACACAACATGCAATAGAAGCCAAGAGGTCAGGACAGTACCATAAGATGACGTCGCCTCAAACATCTCGGCAGCCGCATCAGTCTCCATGGGCTCCATCGGAAAATTCTTGGCGGAATCAGCACGAATGACCGGCCCGCTCGTCGAATCTCCTGTGGACCATCCAAAAGAGCTCGACGCTACAGGGCTTCCTTTGGAAGTCCCAGCGCCCGGGGGACCAATGTCGGCCGCATCACCTCCGGACTCCTCCGGGTGGACAAAAGAACCAGCCTCAGTTCCATAAGTAAATAGGGGATCATAATGTTCCCCTTGCTCTCCAGCCGCCTCAGCTCCTATAATCAAAAAGAATTGATAATAAGTCATTTGGAACAAACAAAAGACCTATTATACGGACGGAGTTGATCTTACCCAGATTCGGAGCAAATTCACCGGTAGTCGGTTCAGCAACCGACGGGTCCGTTACTAACGGGATAGCAGGAGGGAACGCTGCTGAGGGTTCGCCCTCTACGACAACCGTAGGAGCCTGGCGACGGGGCTTCTTCGCCAATGACTTCCTACGAGATCTACCCTCCCGCTTTCTTTTGAAGTGGACATCAGAATCCTCTTCCTCCACTTCTTCTACACGATGAGGGGGAACGGTCCCCATCACACCAGAGCCAGTCGTAGAAGTTTCAGCCCCCGCTCCCGCTTCGAAGCGAGGACTTCCTGCATCTGAGGCCTCGCTGTCATTAACAGCGACGAATTCCTCTATGCCCGGGACGCGGACCCTTTTGCCTCCCCTCTTCTCAGAAGCCTTCCGTTTCAACCGCTGAGAAATTAACTTCACACCAGAGCTGTTGGCCTTGAAATCGAGGGGTGTGGAGTTGGAAGTTGTGTACCACTGGCAGAAGCACAGGGTCATTTGAAGATTGGGACTCTTCAATGGCGTACGCAGCCGCGCCCCAGTACCGCCTGCAGTAAAGAATCGCCAGGCACGGGCCCCGTCAATAAGACTCCCCATGAAGGCCAAATCAGGATTGGGGTTGCCCACATACAGCTGGTCATACCCAAACTGCCGAGCAAACCGGCTGGGGACATAAGGTTCCAAATAGCAGGTATCCCCGCTTCTGTACAATAAGTGTGAGGGCCGGATGCTGACCAGCCACTCAAAAACTCCCCGGCTCAGAGAAGACCGCCCTTCCCCCGCATCTCAGAACTCCTCGTCGTATCCTGCACCCCGAATACGGGGAAAACAGCGGAAGAGACCGTAAACGTCATATCGACGCACCAATTTACGGGCCTCAGCCACGTATTTCTTCAGCCACGAACGCCCTTCGAATCGGCAGAGGAGCGCCATTCGAACACCTTGCGGAGGGTCTTCTCCAGCTCCAATCAGCGAAGGACAATGTAAGGCGAACCACGCCATCAGATAGGTGTAGGGCAGACCTATCCTAGGATTGGGTCCGTCACAAGGCAAAGTGGCTCCCTTTCCACGCTTTGTCGTCGGCGGCCTGCAAAAAGCCTCCGTTAATGCACGGAGGCCTCTTTGAATGCAGCACACCATGGCCGGGAGAAGACCCAGACGGTGACCATGGACCAAACGAACGGCGGGCAGCAAAACATTCGGATGAACGATGTCACCCGAAGAAGATGGCACTACGCATTTCTTCAGCCAGACGGTTAAGAAACCGGCCAGCAGTGCCTCCCGAGACATAGGCTGACGAGCCTAATGATGGAAGCTCCGAAGGACATCACCCTTCTCATAGGGACCATCGTCTTCAGTTATGACAAGATCCCTTTGAAGGTGCATCTGCATCCGTTCAAAGATATCCCCATCAGCAACTCCGCAATGTGCTGCTTCAGGAGCATTCCTCATATCCGGGAACAAGTAATTCCCCCAGCTCTTCAAGCTACAGGAAGTGCCCTTGCTGCCACCATGGATGCCGGAACAAATGTGCAAGTGGCACATTAACTCTCGATAAGTCTCGAATAAGGCAGGATCCTGCTTCTCCAGAAGAGCCAACTCCGCCTCGCACGGAAAGTATTCTTCATAAGGGAGAGACCCAAAAGGCAAAGCAGAGATTTCCCACATCTCATGCAAGGCCATGCCCAACTCGCCGACAGGGGTAAAGAAAGTCCCTGAAGCTGGGCAATATAATTCAAAGATGGCGTAAAAGCACGCCATATTCATCTCAATGCCGTGGCAGGTCGCCCTGACGGCCTCATAGAGGTTCAGCCTCTCCAAATCCTCCTCGAAATGAGCAAGGATGTAGGTAGTCAAATCCACCCACCACGTCTTCGGAGGGTGAATCCAGCCTGGAGTTCTGAAGTCAGTGGCCGGGTAGTTTCCATTGACCTTGCAGAATTGGTTGCCAAAGGTCAGCGCCACTGCGGGATTTTCTCCCACTGGGATCTCTCGCGACACATTCCCAGGATGTAAACCCATTATGCAACAAGGAGGTCCGCCCTTGCATAACCAGGAGACTGAAGTGCCAATCTCCCTATGTGGACGGAGTCAGTATTTCGGCTCACGTCCCATGCCATCTTCCGAGCCTGCGTCACACACTGGAAGGAAGACAAAGAAAAATGTCGTCTGTTGGATGGAAGGTAAAACTTCTCATCACCCAACTGGAAGATCCATTGCCCTTCTCCGGCCTGTAGTTGGTGATCAGGATCTGGCGCGGCATCCCCAAACATGAAGTCAGGCTTCCTATAAGTCCGACGGTCAACATCTTCAAAAGGAGCCGTAGTCAGAATACTCCTCGTGGTGTGCTGGTCACCATCGTGAATAAGCGTGTCTCGAACAAGAGAGCTCTGCTCACTAAACAGAGAAGCTTGCCCTTGAAATTGCAAGCTGATATTGCCATCAACTCCGCTGGTCATCCCAAACAGATTGTTTAAGGGACCAGGAATGTATTACACTGCAAGAACAAAACGAACTATGATTAGTTCACCAGCCAAGCGAACATGAAGACATAAATTTCACCAAGGCATAGTCTCGCCCAGTGAGCAAAGCCAGCAAGGCGATAGCATCAACAAAGCTTAATCTCGCGGACAAGTCTGCATCTTGCAGAAAATGCCCAAGTATTAACTTCGCTTAAGCAGAAAGTGGTATAGCCCTAAGGGCTGACGTCATCAAAAGGGCATTATGGTCAAAAAGCATTCTTGACGGCCATGATCGAAGGGACAGGCCTGTATCCTGTTCCTCAACAGGACGAAGACAGCCCAAGCAATAGCTTCGTACAGAAGCTTAGACAAGAACTGTTCAGTTCTTAGTTCCCCGTCCAAGAAAATAAGAGAAATTCAGGGAAACGGATTCCCTAATAAAAACAGATCATGTTCGATCGTTCTGATAGCCAAATATCGGCTTTAAAAGAGAGACCGCAGTCTCTGATCAGAAGGGAAAGTCCCTTACCGGCGACTGGTCGCTCGATAACCGGAGGAGGAGAAGGACCCTCCGTTGCAGAAGTTGCCACTTCTTTCCCCGCTCGTCTTTTGGGCGCCATTGAAGAGCTGCGAAAGTTCTCAAAGCTTTCTGAATAAAGAGGAAAGGAAAGAGGAAGAAGAAGAATCAAAAGTTCTCTGGAAAAAAGATCTGTTCTTTCTCAGCCCGATCGGGCTTTTATAGGCCAATCAGCGCCTGAAACGATGCCTCAAAAAGGGCACGGGCCGCCGTTTCAATTTGAAACGTTGCTTAAAGCGCCTTCCCGAGAAGCGCTGACTCAGCCACTAAGGCTTAACCTCGCCAATGAGTCAAAGTGCGGACTTCGCACAAGTTCATCAAGAACTTCGCCAAAAAGATTGCCTTAGCCCACTAAAGGCACAGTTCGCCGATATGCCAGCATCGTGTGAAGCTCATTCAAAAGGACCCTGTCCTTAACTCTGCACAAAGTTTAGCCCCGCTATGGCCAAATTCTCAATGAAGGCAGGCAAAAATCAGATGAGCAGAAAATAAACTTTCATTGATTTAAGAGGAAAGGTACATTGATACTACATCAAAGTTGTATTTTATACAACAGATTCAGTTGCTCAGCAAGATCATTTGCGCAAAAGGCATACAAGTGGTTTTATCTGCTTTCAAGCCAGACCAACTGTGGACACGAAAGGCCTTCCTCCTGCACAAGGCCGTAACCAGTTGTGCCACGAGGACAGGGCCATAATTTTCCACATAATGGCAGATTTTGCCATCAGGAAGCTGGATCACCTTTGATGAAAATTGGCAATGAACTTATCGCCGCCAACACGATAGATCACCTATAATGGGAATTGACAGTGATGTCAGTGATCTCACAGGTGTGACGTCCACTTTCCCGAAGCGGATCATCTCCAACGAAGCGGCCACCAGCCTCACCTCAGAACGAATCATCTCGGATAAGAGGCTGCCAACAGCCTCTGGGACACACATCAGCTGCCCCAAGTTGTTCCTCCTGCTTAAAAGTAAAGCTTCAACCGGCGAAGCATAAGGCAACTTTTCGGTCTCTTTCATCAAGACACAAGATCGGCGAACATAGCTCACTGCAATGCAAAATTGGAGTAAGTTAGCAGTTAAACACAGAAGACACTGTAAAAGCGCTAAAGCCGAATTCTTTAGGGCAAAGCAATCCGATTTCAGTTAAAGCAGAGGATAAGCCTCGCTCGCACAGCAGTGATGGGCTAGCTCAGCAAACGCCAAGTCCTAGCCTCGCCTATATGGCTAAGCCAGACTGATCCTATGGGACACAGTCTTAGCCTCACCTATATGGTAAGACTGGCTCAACCTTAAAGATACCAGGTCCCAAGTTCTGCCTATGTAGCGGACTTAACATACAATGATCTCTCTGTGATCGAGTCAGAATGATAGCTTCGTTGCGGAAGCTATGTCAAAATCCTTCTCTGCAGACCAGTCAATTGCAAGATGAAGAGTAAGGGAAACTAATCCCTGAAGCAGCTGTTAAAGCTGAATTAAGGGAGATGAATTCCCTAAAATCGGTGAAGTCGTTGAATGATCAAGACTTACCGGTCCTTGGCCGGATAATGACCAGAGTGGGCATTCCCACTAGTTCAGAGATCTGAATATCTCTCTCAAACCAAGAGAAGAGGAGAAGAGCAGATCACTTCTCTTCAGAGGACCTCAAGTGTCCTATTTATAGGCCCCATGGCCTGAGCGCTGCCGCCTCAAGCGTGGAAGCACGAGCGCATTCAAGGCATTTATTGCGCCTTGAGAAAAGGGACGGTTTCCCTCGGAACCGTGCAAAGGAAGAAACATCTCCCTCATAAAGGCACTCATGGCGCCTTGAAGAAAGGGAATATCCTCCCTTGGAAACACGCGAGGGGCGAATATCTCCCTCGATCAGTGCGAGAAAAGAAGTAATCCTTCTTGTAACCAGCCCACGACAGTTGGCCTCGGGAAAGCGACAGATGTTCCAGAGCGAACCTACCTAGCCGCAAAGCTACCCAGACGCGAGTCTACATGATTCCTCGTCGAATCTACATCCCAAAGCAGGATCCAAAGCGAAGCTGAACTCAACCATCATGGCGACGTTCATACTCCACACACCACCAATCAAGCAGTTCAAAGTATTTCGAAGTCTGAGTTATTGCAGACTTTCGAAAACTTTGAAGGGGGTCTTGTTGACACTTAAAAAAGACAAGATTCTTATTGGTCCGAACAATGTCTAAACTTGTTGACATTTACAAAAGACAAGTGACAGACGAGCTGAAGACCAGTTTTCACCCATCTCCGAGGGACAGGGAAGCAACTTGGACTCCACTGATCCAGCAAGCAGACAGTGAACCCGGATTGTTTCTAAACAGACCTCAGCAGGTCTAAGATGCTAGCACTTAGCATTACATGAGACCAAAGGGATAGCCTCGCCCGAGAGGCTAGTATAACCCGACTTCGCCTTGAAGCCATCTAAAGCCTCGCCAGGAAGCTAACTTATAGCTTCGCCTGAGCACAACTCCGCAGAGAGTTAACTTCGCTTGAAGCCACACGCAACCGCGCAGAAGGATGTTCGGTAGCTTCGCCACAGATGTTATCTAGCTCCGCCAAAGGGTTTCTTTTGGACTTCGCCAGAAGCTGTCTCCAGCTCCGCTGTGAGCTCAACGCGGTAGCTCCGCTATTGGTCTGCCATGGTCAACCTTTGACCAATCAAATCTCGGGATGAGATCGGATCCAATCAAATCAAATCCAATTAAGATCAAATCAGAGATCAAATTTGGCAGTTGATTGCCACAATCTCTTGACTCTCCTAAAACGAGTAAGAAGATCAGGGAAAATCCTCCAACGATATGGAAAGGATCAAGAAGATCAACCGACCTGCCAATTCTAGCTTCGCAAAAGCTGATCTTAGCCTCGCAGCAAGGCTACTTTCCGGATTCAAACAGCTTCAATTCAATCTGTTTCAATATTTTCAAGGGACGGTTATACCCTTGCTCTCCCTATAAATAGCCCATCAGGGGTACAGGGAGAGAGGACGGACAGGTGCAAGAGAGAGGACTCCACAAGCAGAGGCTTCTTCACGACGCACCGTGCGTTCTTAAATTCAGAGACTTTATAGAGAATTGCTTCTCTAATCAGGGTGCTGATACCCTAAATACCTTCTTCTCAAGGAATCTCCGGAACCAGGCAAGAAGGAATTCCTAATTGAAGGCGATTTTGAGAAGCAGCAAGAGGGTTCTACCAACCTTCTGTTCTCTGATTCCCGAAACCAGGTGAGAAGGGAATCTCATCGCTCGCATCGTCAAAGGGACAAAGTGGTCGCGCGCTGACCAGACTCCTATTGGCACACTTCTCCAGAACCTCTGAGGAGATCTACTTGTAATCTTTTTAAGAATACTTGTAATTTAGCTCCTCAACCCCTTTTATTGTAAGTTTTCCCCTTTGCAAATATAATGAAAAACATGAACAAACGAACTAAAGTCTAAGAAAAATCCCTCATACATATGTATATGTGCTAGACATGATACAGAATCCAGTTTCTCTCTATTCTTAGAAAACTTAACCTAAGTTGAAAACAATACTTCAAATGGAAACTTATAAAAAGAAGGAAAAGTTTAGAATAACCCTAAACCGATAGATCACCGAAATTCTTGAAGGAAATGGATCATAAAAAAAGTTTCTCTCTTTTCATTGACATTTTCTTTTTCTTTGGGATTTTGTGGTGCAATCCGCTGAAAACCCTCAGGAGACAACACTCCTCCTTTAGGGTAACCTAGAGGTTTAACGGCTTGTTGCACGAGCTCAGTGCAATCGTGTCACCTACGAAAGTGGTGTAATAATTTAGTTAGATTTTTCTTTTTGCTTATTTTGCTCAGGGACGAGCAAAAGCTAGGTATGGGGGTGTGATTGGAGTCATTTATGCATCATTTTCTACCACCATGCTATGCTTTATATGAATAAAGTTGATTTATTTTACTTTTTTCTCTCTTTTTTCAGGTCCAATGTCTAATGGAGAAAGAGGCCCAAATTATGATTTTTGAGGAATTAAAGAAGCATTTAAGAAGCCCACAAGAGAAAGGCCTAAGTCTGAAAAGATCCAGAACGTATTCTCAGTTTTCACCAGATCCAACTGAGGATACGAGATGTAACAGAAAGGCAAAAAAATCCGCTAGCGCAGCGGCCAAGAAACGGCCGCGGAAACGCGGCACGTGCCGCGGAACCGCGACAATCTGGAGGCCGTTACTTTAGCGTTTGATCCGGAGACTAAAGTGGGATGGCCTCCTCGCATGAAGACTATAAATAGACCTCTAGGGCCTCTGTAAATGGGGAGGAGAAAAGAGCATTGTTTTTATAGGGAAATTGTTAGGGTTTCTCTAGGTTCTCTTTAGTATCTTATGTAATTTTCTTTTTCTCCTTCTAGAATCCAGAAAAGAGAGAGTGAGAGTGAGCAATCTTTGTAATTGGAGACGGTGACAACGCAATACAAGGATCGAGCTTTCAATCTTCATCTTCTCTTGTTCTAGTGCATTGTTTTTCTTCTAAGCTTTTACTTTCTTTTACTTCACTTCTACAATGACTTGTCTCTTGTTCTTTATTTCTATGTCTAGCTAAATCATTAACATGACTAACTAACTTTTAATTTTACTAACTTACTAACTCTTGGGTGATTGCTGACTTATATGATTCTTTGGATACGTTCTTCTTTCAAGTCTTGCAAATTACAAGTCTATATCATTCCCAATGAAGATGTGTTGCTTTTTATTCTTTGCAAATGTTAAGTTTTCCCTCCATATGACTCATGTGAGCCTCACTTAGAGCCTTGTCTTTAGAACAAGTGCCGTGATGGAACATGAAGATGGAGCACTTCACTATGCCAATGACTACATTACAGGTTCTTATTTCATGCTTGCTTTATTATAGCTTTGATGGACTAATGAATCTTGTATGTTTCTTAGCATTGTTAAAAGTGACCATCCTTGTTCCATTAATGAAGATCTATTTAGGGAGCCAATGATTCAAGGAGGCAACTAGCCTAGATGAGAAACACCTTCGACATGGGACAACACAAGGACTTGGTAAAGCAAGACATACAATTGCCGATGATTCTATATGAGGCTTGCATCACCCAATGAGAGTAGTAAGTTAGTAAATTATTATGTTAGTTAGTCATGGTTTCTCCTTATATTATTCCTAAAATCTCTCTTAAAAATCTCTCTTCTAAAAACTTATTTTTCTTCAAACACCTCCGTTTTCCTTCATCTTTATTCTCGTTTATTCTTTTCTTTTACACAACACCGAAAGATTTTTCACTCACCTTCCACATCGTTTTGTTTTCCATTTCTCAAAACAAAGAAGAATCTTCGTTTTTCTTCACAAGATTTCAATACAAACCTTGAACGCTTCTATCGCTAACCCTCCCTGCGGATACGACCCGTCCTAGCTTATGCTACGAACGATAATTCGGAAGGAGCAAAGTAAACCTGCATAAACATTCAAAGTTCTTGATCATCAGTACACGGCAACCAACGGTTTACTCTAAACCTCTTTTCAATACAAATAATCCATCCGAACAATATACTCATATTTTGTTTTCTATATATGTATGCTTTAAATTTCAAATAATATCATTTCTATTGGTATTTCCATTTTCATACATATATATGATTTGTTTGTGCTTGATTTACAAGATAATTACATGTTTAAAGCACAAAGTATGTTTATGTTAAGCTTAATTCAAATCTTAATTTTCAATTGGTATCTCAATTGGTATTTTTAACAAGCTTATGCATTATCTACAATTGGTATTTTTATTGATATCATAACGTACTATAAACTTCAATTGGTATCCATATATTTCATTTGGTATCAATATGTTTCAATTTTCAATTGGGTTTAAATTTCATTTGGTATCAATATGTTTCACCTACTTGGTATCAAATTTATCATGTATCTCCATTGGTATCAAAATTTAATGTAAATTTAAATTGGTATCAAAATATTTTCTTTCATTGATATCAAAATGCAAAAATGTTTCGATTTCAATTTTTCAATTTCAATTTGGTATCACAAATGTTTCTATTTCAATATGGTATCTATATCTTGTGATATCTTGATTTGTTGATTTAAGAAGAATTCAAACTTTGTATTGTTTAGTTACAATTGGATTCTTAAAAATGTTTTGATATGTTTTATTTACAATTGATATCATAAAAGTTTGTTTATTTACAAAGGTATCTCATAATGTGTTTTATTACCTAAAGTAAATTTCAAAATTTGTTTTAAGTAATTATTAAAAATTTGATTTAAAAATGTTTTGATATGTATTGCCTGTATGCAAGGGGAGCTTAACATCTCTTCTACATATAAATTCATGTTGAGTGTATCTTATAATGAGGAGGTTGACAACTCTTCTTTATGCGATACACGTGTGTAGGGGAAGCTTCACATCTCCTCTTATGCATTGCATATTATGCGTTATGTGAATTAGGGCTTGTCATCTCTTCTTCATGTAATGCATATATGTAGGGAAGTTAACTTAGCGTCTTCCTCTTCATGAATGTATATCGCATATATCCTTATTATTGATTTGTTTGATTTCACCCCTTTATTGATTTTTGTTTCAGACAAAAAGGGGAAGTACATTGTTTTGTGTTTACTTTAACCCCTTTGTTGATGATTGACAAAAAGGGGGATAAGTATTTTAGTATATATGCATGTTTTCCTTGCTTTATACATAAAGAGGGAGAAGAATTTTTGTTTATGCATATTGTTTTGTTTGCAAAAAGGGAGAGAAGAATTTGATGAGTTTTGGCATGTTTATCTCCTTATGTTTGCATACATGTTTGTTTTTATGCATGTTTATGCATATCTTTATTGAGCATTCATTAAATATCTTATTGTTTATTTCTATGCATGAGTTAAGGGGGAGCTTCTTTGAAGCTTTACTTTAATCCATGCATATATAACTCCATGAGTTTTGTCATCATCAAGAAGGGGAGATTGTTGGCCCAAAAGCCCATCACTCTAGTTTTGATGATGATTAACTCATGTAGTTATAGTACTAATGATCTTGTGTTTATTTAGTCTCAGATTTGTGCTCAAGATCTTAGTAGGTATTTAGCTTCAACAAAGGATTTAAAGTCAAGTTTTGGAGCTAGCGCGTGTTGATTCAAGAGCTTGTGCATCAAGACCACATCAAGTAATCAAGAGGAGTCTAGCTCGTTGGATCAAGTTTGGACCAAGTCAAGAAGGAGAAGAAGACTTCAAGTGAAGCCCTTCAAGAGAAGACTTGTGTCTAGGTTTGTTTTGTTAAGATTTCTTTTTTAGATAAAATGTAAAGGATAGAATAGTTGATGGATTGCTCAAGTACATACACGCACACAAGATTTATTTGTGTTTTCATAAAAGGATTTTCATTTGGAAAATACCGGTTTGGTTTTTGGAATTCAAAGTATACATGTCTTTAAACAAAACCATTTTAGTGCTTATTGTCAAAAACATAGATATTTCATCGTGTATGTGTAGTGGATCATATCCATACACTCTATGCTTTAAAAGTGTTTAAAATATCTTGTTTTTGTATTTGGAGAAGTTTTGAAAAAATCTATTTTGGAAAAATACAAATTTTGTTTTATGCCAAAATTTCTAAGTTACAAAAATAGTTCAAAATGTTTGTAACATGTTTTGATTTTGCTCAAACATGTTTGTATATCAAAGTATTATACTGAACTTATTTTTGTAGATTTTTAGAGGATTTATGGGATTTTATCAAAGTCAAAAAGCCATGTTTTTAATCCCTATAATGTTCTGATCTGGCTTCTGCCGGTCGACCGAGTCAGGAGTCGGTCGACCGACGTGCACAGAACGTGCACGCCAGTTTGGCTGGAGGGCCGGTCGACCGCCAGAAAGCTTCTGTCTCTGGAAAGCCCCGGTCGACCGGCAGAGAGTTCTGCTCTCTGTTCCAGGCCACGGTCGACCGAGCCGTTCGACCGAGGCTCCAACGGTCGGATTTTTTAACCGTTGGCGGTCGACCGGGCCGGTCGACCGACAGCCGTCCAGGCTGTTGTTTTTGCCCCAACGACTAGTTTTTTCCTATCCTATAAAATGGGAGTTTCTTGGACTGTTTTCAACAAGATTTTTGGAGAGTTTTAAACCTAGTTTTTTCCATCTATTTCAGAAGTTTTCTCCACTTGTTTTAGAGCCAAATACTTCCATTCAAAAGGAGAGTTTATCAAGAGATTTCAAAAGTGATTTTCTTGTGTTTTCCTCCACAACTTCAATCCTTATTTTTCTCACAAACACTTGAGCTATCCATTGCTATATCATCCTATAGGAGAGTTGTTGTGAGATTGTTTTTAGGTGATCAAAGTGTTGTGATCACCAAAGACTTCATCTTTGTTTTAAGGAGGCGGACTTGCGGGTTCGCAGTGTTTCGAGTTCTAGTGAGAGCTCTTTGTAGAGGTGCGGCCTCGGCAAGCTTGCGTGCTTGCGGTGTGTTGTTCTTGCGGGAACAAGAGAGGGACTAGAGAGTCCAAGAGTTCTAGTGGGAACTCCTTGTAGGTGTTGCGGCACCGAGTGATCCGGTGGATCGATTTTAGAGGAATCCTTCATAGTGTTGAAGGCGGGGACGTAGAGCAAGTGTGTTCGAACCTCGAAACAAATATCCCGTGTTTGTGATTGCTCTCTCTATCTCTTACTTGTCTTTATATCTTGCATGCTTATATTGTCTTTATCTTTATATGCTTGATATATTGTATGCTTAATTGATTATGCTTGGGGATTGTTTGCTCACACTTGTATTCAACCAAGAGAGCCAAAGCGGCACCTCAACTCTTATCTAGAGGAATCTTGAGGAGTTAGTCTAGAGCTCTTCACGGGAATCCGGCTACACTCTTGTATTATACTTAGTGTGTTGTGCATAATAGTTTTAGTTTGCATTAATAGTTTTAATTCTACATTAATTGACCATTAGATTAGCTAGTCACCTATTCACCCCCCCTCTAGGTGATTATAAGCATCATCTAGACCTCCGACCTCAACCGACGCCTCTGATCTCTTCTCCGGTTGTTCAATCCATCACACCACCATCGATAACCACGCCTCTGATCTCTTCTCTCCCCAAACAGATTACAACAAGGCAGATCTGCGCCCCTTCTTCGCATCAACGACACCACCACGTCTTCTCCCTTTGTCTTCGATCGTATTGACAAAATTGAACAGATCTCGTCATCTCATGCTCTCATCGTTCACCAGATCTTGTCCGCCGTCACCAGCCTTCCCTGCATCCCACTTCGCTCGGCCTCTTGGGTTGAACATACCAGGCCGATCGGTGTTGACTGGCCCAACTGTCCGATTGGGTTGGTAGAGCCCTCTTGTTACTTCTCGAGCTGCCTCTGCTTGGGAATTCCTTCTCGCCTGCTTCTGGAGATTCCTTGAGAGGGTGAAAGATCTTAGGGTATTAGCACCCTGATTAGAGAAGTAATTCTCTAAATTCTTGCTTGGAAGCGAGAGAGTAGGTCTCTAATCTCCTCTCTATCCTGGTCTGTTTCTCCTCTCTTTTTTCCTCTCTTTTTTCCCAGCCTTTGGTAGGCTATTTATAAGGAGGAATAGGGGTATAATTGCCCTGAAAATCTGCAAACAGATTGAGTCAATCTGTTTTACATCTGGAAAGTAGCCTCACCGCGAGGCTAGAAACAACTTTCGCGAAGCTAGGAATAGCAAGTAGCACTGACCTCTTGATCCGCTCTGTTAAATGAGGGATACTCCCTTGATTCTTTTCAAATAACTAAAAGATCTCCCCTGATCTTCTCACCTGATTGGGAGAGTCGAAAGATTATGGCAAGCAACTGCCAGATTTGATCTCAATTAGATTTGATCTCATCTAGAGATTTGATTGGTCAAAGGTGACCATAAAAGAACCGCAGCAGAGTCGTTGTGTTGAGCTCATAGCGAATCTGGAGAAGCATCTGGCGAAGTTAAAAGAAAGCTCTTCAGCGGAGCTGGGTAAGACTTGTGGCGAAGCTACCAATCAGCCTTTCGCTCAGCTGCGTGGGGCTTCGAGCGAAGTTAACTTTCTGCGGAGTTAACTGAGCATCTCCGGGCGAACCTGTAAGTTAGCTCGTAGCGAGACTGTAAAGGAGCTTCCTGCGATGCTAAGCAACTTTGGTTTCTTATGTGAGACTTATCTCGTGGGCTCGTGCGAGACTAAGTGTTGAGCTAACTTTGTGTCTCTGGACCTGCTTGGGCCTTCTCACGGGCTTTTAAGGACGACCCCGGCTTACTGTCTGCTTCACTAGATCAGTAGAGTCCAAGTTGCTGATTCGTCCCCTTTGAGATGGATGAAGAACTGGCCATTGGTTTGTCTGCCACTTGTCTTTTGTAGATGTCAACAAGCTAGACCTCGTTCAGGCCAGCTAGGAATCTTGTCTTTTTTAGAGTGTCAACAAGACCCCCTTGAAAGTTTTCGTAAGTTTGCAATGGAATGGTTCAGACTCCGAAATACTTTGAACTGCTTCGATTGATGGTATGTGAAATGCGAACGTTGCCATAGTGATTGAGTTCAGCTTCGCTTTCAACCCTGCTTTCAAAATGGAATAAGTTTGTCGAGGAATCGTGTAGATTCGCGATTCTGGGTAGCTTCGCGTTTGGGTAGCTTCGCGTCTGGATAGCTTCGCATTCGAGCCTCTCGGAGTAGCTTCGTTTTAAATCGGGATTGGAACAGTCCTTTCCCAAGGATAAACGCCTTTTGCGAGTTACGAGAGGGATTGCTCCCTTTTCCGTGGTTAGAATAACTCCTCTTGCATTTAACGAGGGAGGCTATTCCCTTTCTCGAGGCTAAGCATTTAAATACTTTAACTTCACCCGCGCTCCTGAGCTTGAAGCGTCAGCGGCGTGATCAGGCCATGAGGCCTATAAATAGGAAACTTGTAGTCCTTTCTCAGAGAAACATACTTTTCTCTTTCTGAAAAGTTTGTTTATGATATCTCCTCGTTGCTCAGGAAAGGAAATTCAGATCTCTGAAACAGTGGGGACGCCCACTCTGGTCACTAACCGACCAAGAGCTGGTGAGTCTCGGTTATCCGATGACTTTCAGGGAGTTCATCTCCCTTAGCTTTACCAGCCATCTTAGGGATTAAATCCCTTGATCTTTGCATTTGGCTGACTTTTAGAAAAGTGTTTCAGCCCTATTTTTCAGCTTCTTGGCGAGGCTAGCATTCTCGCTCTTTTCATACAGGGTCGCTGCCTTGATCTGTCAAGTCTGCTGGTTAAATTTGTCATGCAAGAAAGGCTTAGGACTTGGCCTCTTCAAGGTTGAGCCGGTCTTGCCATATAGGTGGGGTCAAGACTGCGTCCCTCTGGGCCAGTCTGGCCCAGCCATATAGGCGAGGCTAGGACTTGGCTTTTGCTGAGCTAGTCTATCATCACTGTGCAAGCGAGGCTACCCTCTGCTTATTGAAATCCATCTTTAAAGCACAACTGGATCGGATATGAATTACTTCGCCCAAAGAATTTGACTTAGCATTCCATCTTTGCATTTTTCTTTTGATTTAACGCTAACTCATTTTCAGTTTGCATTGCAGCGAACCGTGCTCGCCAGTCTTTTGTCTTGATGAAAGAGACCATAAACTTGCCTCTTGATCTTCAAGTTGAAACTTTAATGCTAAGCAGGAGGACATACTGGAGCAGCTGATGCGCGTTCCAAGAAGAGGCTGGCAGTCGCTTATCCGAGATGATCCACTTCGGGAAGGGGCTGGTAGTCGCTTATCCGAGATGATCCACTTCGGGAAGGGGCTGGTAGTCGCTTATCCGAAATGATCTACTTCGGGAAGGCGGACGTCACCTGTAAGGTCTTGGATCCTTCCTTTGCCAATTTTGATTACGGAAGATTCAGCTTCTGGTGGCAACCAGTCCTTTGCCAATTTTGATCAAAGAAGATCCAGCTTCCAATCTCTTGCCAATTTTAATCAAAGAAGATCCAGCTTCTTGGTGGCAAAATCTACCATGAAGCGAAAGATTATGGCCTTGTGCAGGAGGAGACCTTCCATGTCCAGTTGCGATGGTTCATCATCCTTGGAAGTAGATAGGACAACTTGTATGCCTTTGGAGCAATGATTCGGTTGTACGAAAGACCATCTTGATGTAGTGTCAATGTATCTTCGCTTTTGAATCAATAAAATTGTTTATTTCTCGCTTGTCTACTTTGTTTCCCTCCTTTTTGATTCGAGAACATCTGAAGTGGACTAACTTAGGTAAGTCTTTTCCTTAGGAGGAAATGAAAGCTTTTAGCGGAGCTAAGCTTCCAGCGAAGCTGAAGACAGATTTCCAACTAAGTCAGGAGCAAGTTTCTGGCGAAGCTAGCACGGAATTTTCGCGAAACTAGAGATGTGCTCTTAGCGGAGCTAAGGCACGTTTCTCAGCGAAGTTTACTCAAGCGTTGCGCGAGATCAACGCTGAACTCACAACGGAATTAGCCCTTAGCGGGGCTGAAGCGACGCTTCTCGGGAAGGCGCTCAGGTGCCATTTCAAATTAATTTGAAACGACCGCCTGCGCTCCTCTCAAGGAGGCAAAATTTAGGCAATCATCAGCCTAGAAAAGCTCGATTGGGCTGATAGAGAAAGAATTACTTCTCTTTGAATTTTTAGAGAACACAAATCTCTTCTTCTTCTTTCTTCTTCATTTGATACTTTAAGAGCTTTTCAGTTCTTCCATGGCCCCCAAAAGACGAGCAGGCAAAGAGGCAGTGACCTCTGCGACGGAGGGGCCTCCTCCTCCTCCGGTCATTGAACGCCCCATTGCGGGTAGGGATTTTTCCCTTTTACTCAGAGATTTTCATCTCTTTTCGAAGCCAATTTTTGGCTATTTCATGATGAATCTAGAACGATTCATTGTGATCCAGTGATCTCAGGGAGTTCAACTCCCTTAATTTTCTTTGTCAAATTTTTTTAGGGGATTTAATTCCCCTTAATTTCTCAACTGGAAATTTAGGAACCGAATGGTTTCTTCTCCAAGCTTCTATGCGAAGCTAACCCTTAGGCGGTTCACATCCTGTCGAATAACAGGATGCGAAGCCAGCCTTAGAAGTGTAGCTGAAAAGAACTTTAAAGCCTTTAAAATGATTTTAGGCAGCAGTGCCCTTCTGGCGAAGTTGGCCCTTGGGGCTTCTTCGCGTTCTGTTATACGAGGCCAAGCTTCCAGAACGAAGCTAACAGTTAGATGTTTTCTGCATTCTGCCTTCATGCGGAGTGCGGAGCCAAACTACAGTTGCGAAGCTGAGCTTCGGGGCGAAGCTGATGCTAGGCTCGCTTTGCTCGGGGAGCGAAGCTATGCCTTAGCAAAATTATTTTTCTTGCCTCAGCTTTCTTCAGCAAATGAACTAATATATTTTCTCCTTGTTTTTGTAGTGCACTATACTCCTGGTCCTCTGAACAGTCTCTTTGGAACAGCCAGGAGCTGGGCGATAATGTTAGCCTGCAGTTCTAAGGGCAGGCTTCACTATTCAGTGAGCGGAGTGCTCCTAGTTGGGGATACCCTTATATACGTCGGAGATCAGCGTACTATGAGGAGCATCTTAACTACTACTCCCCTTGAGGATTATGACCGAAAAATCTATCAGAAGTCGGGCTTCATGTTTGGGGATGCAGCGCCAGATACCGATCATCAGCTGTTAGCCAGAGAAGGGCAGTGGATTTTCAATCTGGATGGCGAGAAGTATTATCTCCCGTCTAACAAGTATCATTTTCCACTGTCTTTCTTCCAATGTGTGACGAGGGCTCAGAAGATGCAGTGGCCAGTGACTCGGATACCGACTCCGTTCACGTGGGAAATTGATATCTTCGCCTCCTGGTTATACAAGGGCGGGTCCTCCTCGCTGCATATTGGGTCTCCACCCTGGGAACGTACTTTCGGACATCCCAGTGGGAGAAAATCCCACGGTGGCTCAGACTTTTGGAAATCAGTTCTTCAAGGCTCATGGTAATTATCCAGCTACTGATTTCAGGACCCCTGGGTGGATTCACCCCCCCAAAACCTGGTGGAGAGACCTGACCTTATATGTCTTGGCCCATTTTGAGGAGGATCTAGAGAGACTGGGGCTCTATGAGGCTGTCAGGGCGACCTGTTACGGCATCCAGATGAGCGTAGCGAGCTTCTACGCCATCTTTGAGTTATACTGTCCAGCTACAGGGACTTTCTTTACCCCTGTAGGCGAATTGGGCATGGCTTTGCATGAGATGTGGGAAGCCTCTGCTTTACCCTTGGGATCTCTCCCATATGAAGAATATTTCCCGTGCGAGGCGGAATTAGCACTTCTGGAGAAACAGGAGCCCGCCTTGTTTGAGAGTTACTGGGAGTTAATGTGCCACCTCTACATTTGCTCGAGTATGCATGGGAGCCATAAGGGAGCTTCATGCAGTTCAAAGAGCTGGGGGAATTATTTGTTCCCTAACCTAGAAGATGCTCCTGAAGCAGCTCACTACGGGGTTGCAGATGAGGACATTTTTCGAAGGATGCAGGAATACTCCCAAGGGGACATGATTTTGGAAGAGGATGATGGACCTTACGAGAAAGGTGATATTCTCTGGAGTTTCCATCATCAGGCTCGTCAATCGATGTCTCAGAAGGCACTTTTGGCCGTGTTTTTATCGGTTTGGCTGAAGAGATGCGTGGTGCCATCTCCCTCCAGTGACGTCATCCTTCCGACTATCTTATTGTCGGTCGTTCGTTTAGTCCACAGTCGTTCCCTTGGACTTCTCCCGGCAATGGTATGCTGTATTCAGTGGGCCTTCGTGCCTTGACGGAGGCTTTCTGTAGGCCACCAACGACGAAGAGGGGACAAGGCACTATCCTGCCCCGCGACGGACCAAACCCTAGGATTGGTTTGCCATACACCTATCTGATGGGATGTTTCGCCCTTCACTGCCCTTCCATTATCCAAGCCGGAGAGGAGCCTCCAGAAGGTGTCCGAATGGCGCTTCTCCGTCGATTTGAGGGATGTTCATGGTTGTTGATTTATGTAGCCGCGGTTCGCAAGCTGCTGCGCCGGTATGATGTTTACAGCCTTTTCCGCTGCTTTCTCTACATTCGCGATGCAGGCTATGGTGAAGAATTCAAGGATGTAAGGGATGGTCAGACGTCGCTGAGCAGGGGAGTCTTCGAATGGCTGGTTAGCATCCGGCCATCCCATCTGGTGTACAGGAGCGGGGATACCTCCTACTTGAAACCCTACATCCCGAGTCGGTTTGCTCGTCAATTTGGGTACGACCAACTGTACGTAGGTAACTAGAACACTAGCCTGGCCTTTATGGGGAGCCTCATTGATGGTGCTCGTGCCTGGAGGTTCTACATCACTGGCTGTACTAAGGCGCGACTGTGCATGCCGCTAAGGACTCTGAATCTTCAGACAACTTTGGGGTTATGTCAGTGGTACAAAACTTCAAACTGCACACCAACCGGGTTTTCTATTAACTCATTTGGCGTGAAATTGATCTCTCAGCAGCTAAAGCGGAAGGTCACTGAGAGAGGTGAGGGCAGGAGGGTTCGTGTGCCAAGCCTCGTGGAATTCGTCGCCACTGCTGATAGTGAGGCTTCGGACGCAGAGAGCCCCCGCTTTGAGGGCAACGCAGGCGCTGAGGTTCCACCTGATGCTCCTGGTGGGGTAGCACGACCCCCATGGAACATGTAGAGGTAGAAGAAGTGGAGGAAGAAGATCCCGACGTCCACTTCAAACAAAAGCGACAAGGTGAATCTCGCAGGAAGAGGATAGTGAAGAAGCCTCGTCGCTACACTCTCATCATTATTGCAGAGGGTGAGTCAACCGCGGCGCCTCCTCCTCCTGCTCCATTAGTCATTAAGCTGTCGGCTCCGAGGCAGACCGTTGATAAAGTTGTTCATGACTTGAGTAAGATCAGCTCTGTTCTTGCAACATATACTTATATATTTCATACAACTCATTGTTTATTCTATCATTCAGGAACTGAGACGGCAAGAGACCTGAGAGCCGAGGCTGTAGGAGAACAGGGAGATTACTATGATCCCCTGTTCACTTATAAGGAAGGTGACGAGGCTAGTTACTTCGTCGTCTCAGAAGACTCTGGAGGTGATGCGGCTGACGTGGGTCCTTCGGGTGCTGGGACCTCAAAAGGAAGTCTCATGGCCTCCAGCTCTTTAGGGTGGACCACAGAGGGCTCGGTGAGTGAAGGTGGGCCGGCCGTCCGTGTTGACTCTGACAAAGATTTTCCTATGGAGCCTGAGGGGACTGATACCGCCGTCGAGGAAGTTCGGAGAGAAACTGCGGCCAAGGCGATTGAGGCGATATCATCTTTTGGTAATGCTTTGACCTTTTGTGAGTAATTCTCTCCTGATATTCATTATACCTTGCTCAAACAGAGTCTGGCCACAGGTGTCCCGCCTTTAGGTGCATCGACTTCGAGGGAGCCAGCCATCTTCCTGAGGGAGTCAGGGGTGAAGCAAGTACTTCGACTGCGGCGGACGCTGCTGAGTTGGATGCCTTGTATCACGGCTTGCCCTCTTATCAACCTGAACCGACAAGTGGCCTTAAAGAGACCGAGGGGACAGTGGTTACGGAACCAATTTTACTTTCAACTACATCGGTAAGTGAGCTGCTAGTGGTTTCGCCAGCGCTACCTATCCTGCCAATTGCGAAGCTGAAGGTGATTGCCAGTCCCTACTTCTCCAACACTGATTGTTGAGCCAGCTCTCCTGGAAGTCGTCACTAGCCCTACGTCGATTGTGGCTAGTGTACTGGTCTCAATGAGGACTCCTCTGAGATCACCGACGACCCCTCATATTTCTCTAGTCAGTGCTCCTGCTATTCCCTCTATGGTTATGTCAGTGAAACCAGTGGAAGCTTTACCTTCGGGGGCCACTCGTTCACCGGGAGTAGTTGAAGCCGAGAATGAATTTGTGGCTGAGCTAGTTGACAGCTTTTATAAGGGCTTGAAGCTATCCATAGCTTTGGTCTTGAAGGCTCGACTACCTCGTTCTCTGCTTTGAAGTGATCCTCTCTCGAAGTATTGACAACATTCGAGACTTTGGAGGGGATGATCAGGCCGCCGCATTGGAGCTTCTGGTGGACAGCCTTGAGAGGGATGTGGACGAATGACGTCGTCTCAGCAGTTCAGATTTGGACTCCTCAGTTAATGAACACCTTGAACACCTCGCTGCTTAAATGCGTGAAGCTCATTTTGCCGCTCAGGAAGCAGCTAAGGCAATTTCTTCAAATTTGAAATCCTTAGAGACAAGGAAAGTAGAAATTGGGGATGTCATAGATGCTTCTAATAGTGCTCTTCTTGACGCTGAGGACAAGATTGAAAAGGCCAAAGAGATGATCAAGAAAGCCAATCTTCTTCTGTCTAAGGCCGAACCGGTGCGTCTTGAGGAGATCGCTCGGCTAGAACAACTTAAGGCTCAGAATGACGAAGTCCTGTAACAAGAGCTAGCACAGAGGGCAACCTTGGTTGAAATTGAGGGTCGCCTGTCCCAGACAGCGACTTTTAATGAGGCCGAGTTGAGGTCGTAGGCACTTATCAGGGCTGCTGAGGAGAGGAAGAATAGGTTGGCCACTCTTGAAAAACGGATTAAGTCCTACAAAGCACCCTCATAGTTTGTAATCCGTGTATCCATGTATCCCTCTTTTGGAATCAATAAAAGTAATTTTATTTGACTCCCCTGTTGCATTTCCAACTTGTTGTATCCTCTGAATTTTCAATTCTTACTTTCAAGTTGTATTATAATCCTTAAAAGGAAATAGAATAATGGTATAACTACTCTAATCAGTGGTGATAAACTGATAGTGTTAGTTACACGTTTGAGAAATGATTTGACAAAGAAATAGTCCCTACTTGACTGAAAGATGAGACTTGGCTATCTGTCGGTTCAGAGGTAACATAGACATAACCGATTGAGAAGCCACAAAGCTCGAAATTTTGTCATTCAGAGGTGACGAACTGGATATGATGACAAAGAAATAGTCCCTACTGGACTGAAAGATGAGACTTGGCTATCTGTCGGTTCAGAGGTAATATGGACATAACCGATTGATAAGCCACCAAGCTCGAAATTTTATCATTCAGAGGTGACGAACTGGACATGATAACAAAGAAATAATTCCACTGGGGGAAATAATACTTGATCATTAACTCCATGGGGAAATTGATATCTCCTTCGGATGTTATTTCGAAGAAATTGTCAGAGGTATATTGTTAACGTGACAACTAGAAAAGTCTACTGAGGACTGAAAAGAGAAATAATAGACTTCGAGGGGAGTCTACCAGAAACTCGCTGCGGAGTTAGAAAATGAAACCCATAAGAGATTATATGTCAGAGAACTTCGTGGGGATTTGTAAAGCAACTTGCCAGAGGTGTGTGTTAACTTTACAAGGATTCATTTACCGTTAGAGGTGCTTGAACATAACAGTAATTTGAGTGGACCTGTCGTTCTGTTGAATAGAATGACAAGCGGGATTTATTCACTGGGGATGTTGGTTTTATCTGTTGGGGAGTAGATTAGAGTCTTGCTATCAGAGGTTTAATTTTAACATGATAAGTTAGACTCGTCATTTCGCGAGGGATATGAATACCTTTATATGTGGTCTTACCATTCCATGGATGAGAATTGGTAAGTGATTTTGGAGAGGGAATCAAATGGGAACAGGTCCCTTAGGACTTTTAGCAAATCCTCTGCTATCAACGGATTTGATATGCCTTTACCAACTACCGTTTGAGTCGGGCTAGCCATGTTATTCCCCTCAGCATGATGAGTTATCGAGGACTTATGTTGGGCTTATGGGCCAACATTTTCCTCCATCCTTAACCGCGGGATCAAATGGGAACAGGTCCCTTAAGATTTTTAGCAAATCCTCATCTGTCAACGGATTTGATATGCCTTTACCAACTACCGTTTGAGTTAGGCTAGCCATGCTATTCCCCTCAGCATGATGAGTTATCGAGGACTTATGTTGGGCTTAAAGGCCAGCATTTTCCTCTATCCTTAGCCGTTAGAGACGTTGGATTATTTTGTTACTCTGAGTAACGCGATGCTTCCCCTGGGTTTTCACTCTATAGGTGAGTTGGTGATTAAAGGAGTAGACATGTCTTCTGTGAGATCCTGGTCTGAAGGTCTTGATCAGAGGTTTAATGTTAACTTGATCATGTGAAGGATTCTATCAAGGATAATACTTCTTTAAGAACCTGCCGTTGATCGGCATCCATGAGTAAGTCACCATCGAAAGTCATAATGCGATATGCCCCGTTTGAATAGACTGTTTCTATTACAAACAGTCCTTCCCATTTGGGCTGAAATTTGCCTTTGATTTTGTGCGTCATGATCATCGGTCGTTTGACGGCTAAAACCAAATCTCCTTTTTGGAAGACTCTTTGCTTAACCTTCTTATTGAAGGCTTTTGAGATCCGGGCTTGAAACAACTCAATGTGTTGCTGAGCTTGTAACTGCTTCTCATCTAGGGCTTCGAGCTCTTTGAGTCGCAATCGATCGTTGTCCTCCGTTGTCATCTTAGTCATCAAAGAGACTCGTAATGATGACATCTAGATTTCTAACGGTATGACTGCTTCGCACCCGTATACCAGGGAAAAGGTGTATTACCTGTCGGGGTCCGAACCATGGTTCGGTAGGCCCAAAGACATTCACTAAACTTCTCATTCCAGTCTCGTTTATTTGATGAAACGATTTTTTTGAGTAGCTTAATGATTATCCTGTTGAATGCTTCCGCCAAGCCATTAGCGGCAGGGTTATAAGCAGTTGATGCCACATTCTGAATTCGGTACTTATCACAGAACCGATAGAATACCTAGCTTGCAAATTGGGGACTGTTATCATGGATGATCCGCCTAGGGACACCAAATCGATGGATGACAAGGTGTTTGATGAAATTAACCACGTTAGAAGTTTTAACTTCCAGCAGTGGTATAACTTCCGCCCACTTTGAAAAGTAATCGGTTATTGCTAAGATAAACCGATGATCTTTTGTTGAAGAGGGGCTGATTGGCCGTACAACATCGATTCCCCACGCTTCAAATGGCCACGAAGCAACAGTTGGATGGAGCAACTCTGGAGGCTGATGTATGAAGTCCGCATGAATTTGGCAGGCCTTACACCATCGTGCATATTGGATAGCATCGGCTATCATGGTTGGCCAATAATACCCAAGCCTGTGCAATCGGTCCTTGAGTTTTGGACCCGGCTGGTGAGCTCTGCATATGCCGTCGTGTGCTTCTTTGAGCGCTTCCTGTGCCTCTAAATTAGAAAGGCAACGAAGAAGGATACCGTCGTATGAATGACGGTACAGTGTCTTCAGTGTTGGATCATAGTAAAAACGGAGAGACCTTCATCTGATAGATGCTGCTTCTTTAAAGTCGTCTGGCAGCAAACCATGCAAAGCATAGTCAATGAGGGGAAATCGCCAATCTCTTGGTTCAAGAATCATCGAGATGTTATAGGCCTCTTTGGTTCTCAACATACGTTTAGAGCAAACAAGTTGTCGAGTTGCCACTGTGAGGTGATACTTGGTGTCGTCTGGTAAGGCTAGCGTTGTTACTAACGCAGCCAGAGCATCAGCCCTAGTATTCTTGGATCGAGACACGTGACCGATGTAAAAGTCATCAAATAAATTAGCCATTTCGATGACTGCGTGATAATAAGGTACCAAATCTTCGTGACGGATCTCATATTCACCTTTAACCTGATTGACAATCAGTCTCAAATCGCCATAACCTTCAAGGTAGCGTATCCCCATTTCGTGAGCGAGCTGAAGACCAATGAGTAGAGCATTGTATTCTGCCACATTGTTGGAGCATGATTCCGTCAGAGAAAACGCCCTAGGAAGGACATGGTTTTGCGGTGAGATAAACACAACCCCCACACCGGCAATGATCTTGCCTTTAGGGCATATTCGTGATGCTTCATCGAAGAACATCTGCCAAACTTCATCCTCTGAAGTTATATTAGATTCGAAGACTTCATCCGGAATGTCTTCATAAAGTTTTGAGCTTTCCAGAAACCGGATGAGCAGCCAAGAACTCTGCAAGTGCCTGGCCTTTAACCGCGTTCTGAGGGACAAAAAGCGTGTCGTACTGAGACAGAAGGAGGGCCCACTTAGCTAACCTAGAATTCAGTGATCCTGGTTTCGTCATGAGGAGACGCAAAGAATTTACTCTGGAAATGACATGTATGGTTTGGCCGACCAAATAAAGTCGTGTCTTCTGAATAGCAAAGACAAGAGCTAAGCATTCCTTCTCAATAGGGTTATAGCGAGATTCTGCCCCTATTAGAGACCTGCTCAGATAGTAAATAGCTTGTTCATGATTATTATCATCTTTTTGAGCAAGTAGAGCACCGAGAGAATAATCCATAGCTTTCACATAAAGCTGGAAAGGTTTTCCTCATGTGGGAGCCACCAAGACCGGAGGTTTAATGAGGTATCTTTTGATATTCTCGTAAGATTCTTGACAAGCTTGATCCCATACAAAAGAGACACCCTTTTTCATGAGTCGGGTGAACGGTTGACAGCGGCCTGAGAGATTTGCGATGAATCTTCTGATATAAGCCAGTCTACATTACAGGCCCCTAAGTTCTTTGAGATTCTTAGGTGGATGCATGCTCTGAATGGCTTTGACTTTGTCTGGGTCAAGATGAATTCCCTTTGATGTAATAATGAATCCAAGGAACTTGCCACTCGAAACCCCCAAGAAGGATTTTGTCAGATTCATCTTTAGTCGATGAGCCCGCATTATGTCGAACATCGTTCTCAAATCACAAAGATGGTCATTCTTATCGTGGCTTTTGACAGAATGTCGTCGACATAACATTCTACAGTCTTTCAGAGATGGTCACGGAAAATTACACTCATCGCGCGCTGATAAGTTGCTCCCGCGTTCTTTAATCCGAAAGGCATCACGGTATAGCAATACACCCCCAACGGTGTCCGGAATAAAGTATGTTTCTCATCTTCTGGATACATCTTAATTTGATTATACCCTGAGAAGCATATCCTCAGCTGTGAAAGTAATAGCAGGTACTTTCGATTGTACATGATGACATTCGGAGCAAGAGGGCTGAGTGTCACTCCTAGGGATCTCTGGCATATGTGTCAGAAATGATTCTGAGTTAGCTAGTGCATCCCTAAGCGCTTCTCTTGTTTCTTTCGAGAGATGAAGGAGCTCGTGTATGGTGATATGAGCTGGGATATTAGCCAGCTGGGCCAATATGTCAAAACGAAAGGGCATGTTAAGCCCTGGGCCTGAAGGCTTCTTCAGGACATGGTCAAACCGGATTTCTCTCTGCTTCTCTTTTCCCGTCATCAGGAACGGAGCCGGTGTGGATATTTGTACTGACGTCGTCTGCTGTTGTGTCTCGTCAGTAGCTTTCTCATACTGTTTTAAGTATGATTTTTCGGATCGAGTACCTGTCGGCTGAGGTATATCAGCCTGCGTTGTGCAAGTGTGCTTTTTCCCTTCAGAATCGTCAAGAGAAGCTGACATGAGATTGCCATCATCCGGCAAGATGGAGATAACATGCAAGATTTATTCTTTGACTTGGATTTCTTCAAAGCCCATTGTTCGTCTTGGACAAGGTCTGGGTGTACCCACATGATTCTCCATGTCTCCAATGTCAAGGGAACAAGACCCTTAATCTCTTGAGCTTTGGCTGAAGGATGCTTTACTTCTAGCCGTGGTGCAGGGATTGGAAAGGTCCCATCAGGAACTATGACCTTTGGGGTTTTGCCGAACTCGAGGGTCACCATGTTTGCAGTGACTTTCTTTTGTTCTGATTTCAGAGTCAGAACTCCGGCGTCGACTAAATCTTGAATTTTATCCTTGAGGACAAAGCACTTATCAGTAGGGTGATGAACCATCCTGTGGAAGAGGCAATAGTTGGGATCGTTCGTGCGTCCCATTTCATTAGGGCGTCGAACATCTGACAGCTTCAATTTATTCCCTTTGTGGAGTAAATGGAATATTGTGACCACCTGTTCGTCTTTGAAGGAGTACTGTTTCGGAGGAAACTTAGGCTCCTAATTATTGAAGCCACACTTCTTGGCCTTCGAATGAACGTCCCCTGACAATTCAACGGATATAGTCTCTTTCCCTTTGGCTTGGAAAGACTGCGCCATGTCTCTGCGCTCTTTATTATTCATACCCCATTTGCCTTTAGGGGTAGATGGTTCGAATTTCTTAGCCGACTTTTCGGCTATCTCAGCTTGTTCGACTAGTTTCTTTCAGGTATGGGCTTTGACAGCCCCCATACAAGTCTCCACTTGGTCGAGGAAGTTATGCCTGCATGTCTGCAAGAGCATGGGTAATGGTATCCCTGCTGGGTACATCAGGGACAAGTTTCTGAACCGCTCTATATAGTCTCAAACAGATTCGCCTTTCCTTTGTGCGGTAGAGAGGAGTTTGTCCACGGTTACCTCAGTATCATCCTCATAGAAACGAGAAAGCAATCGAGTTTCTAGGTCAATCCAAGAATTGATAGAGCCCAGAGGAAGGCTTCAGAACCAGTCGAATGCTACTCCCTTCAGGGTGCCAATGAAAAGTCTGGCCATAATAGCATCATTGTCTATAACATTACCGGTCTGAGACCGGAAGTAGTAGATGTGCTGGTTCAGCAAGCTCTTACCATCATACGTATGTAACGTTGGTGGCTTGAACTTTGGTGGGTATGGTACTGAATCCCATTACAAAGGGTAAGGACGGACTGCCCCTACTTTCTTTAGTTTATCCCTCTGGGTTAGGGATGTAATCTGAGCTTGGATGCCTTTAAGAACTTCAACATCCATAGAAGAACTTTCCTTTGACTTCTCAGTCTTGGGTTGTTCATCGTTATGATGTTCTTCCTCTTATGGTTACTCCCGGTATCATTGTTATTCCGGTTAGTAAGGAGTTGAGCGAGCATCTGTTGAATGTTGTTTAAGGCTTCCTACTGAGCCTTAGAGGTTTGCTCGTGAGCTTCCAACCGTCGATGGAGGTCATCATTACCGTTATCATCCATATTCACCGACACTCTATCTGTTCGTACCGAGCTGACTGTTGCCGAAGAGGCATACCCACTATCTTCGTCCTCCTCATCAAACCATTGAAATAATCCTTTCATTGGTTCTGGTGAGCTTACTGTAGTTGAGGAAGATGGCTGTTCATAACTGTAGGGTATTGCGATCCTAGATCTGGTGTTTCGGAAGACACCTTCTTCGTGCACCAAGACTTGGCGTAAACCCGGACTATAATCTGGATCTGGAGAACTGGAGGGAGGAGAGTTAGCAGCATGCGGCCCTCGTCTGCCCCTACGCGGCTCTTGTCCCCTTCCGATCATATTGACGGATGCAGAGGGCAGATCTGGTAGATTTCGCGATACACCCCTTTTGTGATGCTTCACTGGTGCTTGTACCAATAGTCGATCAAAAACTGGCCGTCAGTGTGGAGGAGTGGCGGGTATTGGTCCTATCCGGTAATGGACTGAGTGGACTGTCAGCAACTGACATCCCACTTGTTGACAACAGGAGGGAGAAGTCTGGAGTGATTCCGACTCTCGTTTGCTTGCTAATAATTCTCGCAAGTCGGACCCAGCCGGGCTTAAGCGACTCAGTGCATAGATTCTGGTGGATCGCGCATTGATGCGTTCAGGTAATTTCGACACCACCTTCTTTCTTGCAAGCTTTGGAAACGAAACACAGGTTGATGCATTGTTCCTCTCATCACCACAGAGGTGATTGGCACTAGATAGTGCTTTAACTCTAGCTTCGCGGTTAAGAACTTCTGGAGCACCCTTAGGCGCTAAAGCTGCATAAGCACCGCTATCAGCACCCAGGGACAATCCCTTAGCTCCGCCGCGAAGGGCGAACTTAACGCTTGAGGAACCGGGGAGCGAAGTACGCTGTGGTGGTTTGTTCGTTAGCTTGCTGCGAAGGTGGTTAGCACTGCTAGGTGCTTTAGCTTCAACCTGGCGGCTGGGAACTTCGCGCGTATCCTGAGGTACTGGCGTTGTGGCTGCCGTGCTATCAGTAACTTCGCTCAAAAGAATGATGTTGGCGCGAGAAGTCACTGCTCCTATATTAGGCGAATGTATAGTCGCCGTTCTAGCCTCGCGGCTGATAGTCTCGACGAAGCAGGCAGACATCTTGCCTTTGTCTTCGCGGGGCAGGCAAACTTGTGGCGTAACTACGCCTGAAGCTTCATATAGAGCTTTCTGTTTTGGCCTCCACATCTGCTTTGGGAGGGGAGATTTAGGTTTGCAGGGAACCTGGCTAGCCTCGCGCGAGGCTGAGAGGAGTTGGGAGGAGGATCCTTTTGGTTTCTGCTCCGAAACCTTGGCCATTGTGTAACGCCCCGGTCCGGAGGGTACAGAGACATTACTGCGACGTATATACGCAGGTCAGAATACCCTTACGTATATACGCTAAGCATCAGTACAGGCAAGAATCAGAGTACGGAAGCACAGTGGTAATAACACCAGTACACAGTTATCACAAGACATGATATAATATCTGAAGAATGTATGATCACTAAGAAGCACAAAAACATGATGCACAATATGAAATACTGTAAAGTACTCACGAGTGGCAAGATGAAAATCTCGCGAGCCGATCAAGAAGAGGCGGGAAGGAAGAGGGTCCAGATAGGCAACTGCTAATCCACGCTCCCGCTGCGCCACTCCGGTCAGGTACAGCAAGGCTATGGTCCAGACTTCAGGATCTGGACATGATAATCCAGGGTTGTTAGCAACCCCAGCAAGTACAAAGAATAAAGCCAGATGGTGTGCATAACAGGCACACGTGTACATGATCAAGTGATGTGGTCCAGGCATGCAGGTACAGAAAATGACAAGTAATATAAGGAAAAATGACAGTAAATCCGAGATCAAGTAAATGCATGTATATCAGTAAATCTGAATCAGAAAACATGCATGAAAAACGGTATAGAGAGTATAGGTACACATAATCATGCGACAAAATATGGCAACATGTGATAAATACACTAAACACGCGATAAATAAGTATGGACAATTCTAGTTGTATAAGCTCGGATTATGGATTCATGGAGTGATACGTCAAGGGGATAATCCAAACAAGGAAACCCTTATCTATATACCACATATCTGGTGTCACCATCATCTGAGTTCATACAACTTGAGTTGCCCTCAGGGTAACAGAACAAGAGTGTGTCTGGAGTAACCATGGTATCACAGAGGTCATGTGTTATAAAATAGGGTGTCAACTCAAAGCATAATACTGTAACTGGAGAATATACAGGTGTTGCATTTTAATTGATCCAATAATAATAATCAGTACCGTTTGATATTTTAATCGCCTCCCTACCGGCGCCTCACATCACCGATAGTCCATACTAGAGTTCGCACTCTGTAGAACTTACCCGGGTCTGATATGTGAGTACCAGGACCCGAACAAAGGAGAGACCAAATATCACACGTTCCTAACATTATTACTGTTTGGTTGTTTTATGTTATTCATCCGATTCATATGCTTTTGTATGTGCTACCGGTACACATACATCCACTTATGACTAAGACGAGTTATTATTTGGAAACTGATAAATCTGATGGCTCATATTTATAGTGGGTCCCGTCTCTGTTCGGGACTAGCTCAGGAGTACAGGCTACTGCTTCCGGGACTTATCATTATGCGTCCCACACGACACTTCATATTCAGGCTACTGCTTCCGGGGACTTATCATTACGCGCCCCACACGACACTTCAGAAATATCACCATTATAAATATGACATCATACCGGTTTTCATCAGTTTCCCCCACCCCAGTGTAAGTTGAGTATTTTTATTATATATATTGCCCAAAGATAATGTCCACAAGTGTATACAGTATAACTATGATCATCCAACAACGGGAATTAACAGGAGCATAATATCATGAGTATAATATCGGGAGTCACCCTTTTTTAGGGGTTCAGGAGTACAGGAGTCCAGGAGCACAGGAGATACAGGAGTACAGGAGTACAGGAGATACAGGAGTACAGGAGATACAGGAGTACCAGATGTCTGGTAAAAATATAATAATCATGCACATGCCAGGTAATACAGGTGCCAGGTGTCAAGTATATCATGGCAAGTACCGTGTTATATATTAGGTGTTATGTATAGCATGGCAAATACCGGTATCTTATATTAAGTAATAAGTATAGCATAGCAAGTACCGGTGTCACGTATCATATGACAAATATAGCATGGTAAGTACTGATGTCATATATAGCATGGTAAATATCGGTCCCAAGTATGGTAAGTGTCAGTGTCAAACATAGCATGGCAAGTGTCGGTGTCAAATATATATAATAAAAGTTACAGTGACAATTACTAAGCATGTGACGGTAATAGCAAAGCATATAACAACACAAGAATGTACTCGCATAATGATAAAATAGATTTATGTTAAAAAGAAACTGTACTCGCCTCAATACCGAAAAACCGTGAGAAATCCCGAAACATCAGAAATCTTTGCACAAGACCAATATATTAAAATATATTTTATTATTATTAGAGAGAGAAAGAGAAGAGGAGAGAGAAGAGAAAGACAGAGTTAGAGAGAGAGGTGAGGTTTAGAGAGAGAAAGTCTAGAGAGAGAAAGAGGGATTTCTAGAGAGAGAAAATCTAGAGAGAAAGTGAGATTTTTAGAGAGAGAAAACCTAGAGAGAGAAAGTGAGATTTTTAGAGATAGTCTAGAGAGGGGTTAGAGAGAGACTAGAGAGAGAAAGCCTAGAGAGAGGTAGAGAGGGGACATATAGAGAGAGAAAGAGATGAGAGAGAAAGAGAGAGGAGGACCGAGAAAATCTAGAGAGAGAGATTGCAGTTAGAGAGATGAGAGAGAGAATGAGAGAGAGAGATGAGAGAGGAGAGAGAGAGAGAACAGGGGGCTGCTGCCACCCAACAGCCCACGGCCAGGCCAGGAGGCCTGGCCGCGGCGCTGCCAGAGACGGCGTCGGCGGCCCTCCGGTGGCCGCCGGCCAGGGGTGGCCGCGCCGGCCACCCAAAGAGGAGAGGAGGACAGGGGGGCAGCAGCCCCCTTGCTCACGCCAGCCCAGGCCGGCGGCCTGGGCTGGTTCTACCACTCCCTAACTGCGGCCAGGGAGGCGCAGCGCAACTGCGCCGGCTGCCGTGGCCGCCGCAGGCTGGGGTGGCCGCCGGCCACCCCAAAAGAGAGGAGAGAGAGGGAGAGGGAAGGGGAGAGAGAGAAGAAAGAGAGGGGGAAAGAGAAGAATCAGAGAGAGAGAGAGAGAAGGGAGAGGGGAAACTGGTCCCCTCTCTGGCCAGTGGCCGCCGGCGTGGCCACAGAGAGGGAGAGGGAGAAAGAGAGGGGGAAAAGAGAGAGGGAGGGGGCTGCCGGCTCTCGGTTGACCGTTCGGTCGTCCGAAAAATACAGAGAGCAAACGACTTACAGTCAGGCAGGTTTCGGTCGACCGCTCAGTCGACCGTGAAACGTGCACATGGACACGCACCTGCTGCCAGAATCTCGGTCGACTGGGACGGTCGACCGACTTGACCTGACACAGGGTCGGTCGGCCGGTCGGCCGGTCGGCCGACCGGATCAGGTCAAAAGTCAAAACTGAAACAGAATTTTGAAGGGAATTTAAAATTAAACAAAGTAGTTTTGAATAGAGATATATTTAAAACATAAAAATAAGTTTGTAGGCGGAAGATTGTATACAAAAATATTTTTGTATATATTATAGGAAATATTTTTGGAAATAAGATGTGTGCAAAAACGTGTGTGATAGAGCTTCAAACCTATTCACTATTCTTTAACAAAACTATAAAACTAGAAACAATTCTAATGAAAAATCCTGAGCAATCTTGAAGTCTTGAGCCATGCAATGCCTTACTAGAGCCTTCTCTTCTATGTTCCTTCCTTGATGTGCAAAACGCCTTCTTTGCTCCATGAACTTAGAAGTTCTTGCAATAGCTAAGCAATGGCCTCCAAATATGGTACTAACCTGAAACTTATCTTAACAAACTAATTAGTACCAAATAGCTCTTATTTGTTTTGTTATCATCAAAACTCTAAACAAATGGAGAGTGTAACCTTTTGGACCAACAATCTCCCCCTTTTTGATGATGACAAAACAAATAGGCTATAACAAAAATAAAAGAGAGGGTATAAGCTCCCCCGCAAATTATGCCATGTTAAACAAAGAAAAACCATATGAGTTGCAAGCAAAAACCATGAGACTAAAAATCATAAACACCATATGATATAAAACACTTGCAAAACACTTAAACTCAAATACAAGAATTCATGAAAACACATCAAAAACTAAAAACATATATAAACTCATATGGAACCAAAACCATATGATCTCATATTTCCATACATAAGCTCATTCTCCCCCTTTTTGTCATACATCAAAAAGGGTTAAGAAAAACATTTTTATTCAATAACACAAACATTGAGTTCACCACAAATAAAAGAAAATCTAGCAAAATCAAGTGGTTTAGTGAAAATATCGGCAAGTTGCAAATCCGTAGAAACATAATCAATATCTATATCTCCTTTCTCAAAATGATCTCTAAGAAAGTGATATCTAATCTCAATGTGCTTGGTCTTACTATGTTGATTTGCATTCTTAGTCATATGTATAGTACTAGTATTATCACAAAATATTTTTATATGGTTATAATGCAAATCATAATCAAGGAGAGTATGTTTCATCTAAAGGACTTGTGCACAACAAGCCCCCGCGGCAACATACTCCGCCTCGGCGGTTGAGAGAGCTACGGAATTTTGTTTCCTAGAGGACCATGAAACAAGACAATTACTAAGAAATTGACATGTCCCACTAGTACTCTTTCTATCTACTCTACAACCCGCATAGTCGGCATCCGAATAACTCGTCATTGAGAAATCTCCGGTTTTCGGATACCAAAGACCCATTCCAATTGTGCCCTTAATATAACGAATAATGTGTTTTACCGCAATAAGATGGGACTCTTTGGGACACGATTGAAATCTAGCACAAAGACACACACTAAACATTATGTCCGGCCTACTTGCCGTCAAATACAAAAGACTACCTATCATGCTTCTATACAATTTAATATCAATATTTTTACCTTGGTCATCCTTATCAAGCTTGGTTGTAGTTGCCATGGGAGTGTTGCAAACTTTAGAGCCTTCAAGTCCAAACTTCTTTACGAGTTCCTTTGCGTACTTGGCTTGACATATGAAATTCCCATCTTGCAATTGCTTGATTTGGAGTCCAAGAAAGAAATTCAATTCACTCATGGAAGACATTTCAAACTCACATTGCATAACCTTTTCAAACTCCTTGCATAAAAACTCATTAGAAGATCCAAAATTATATCATCAACATAAATTTGCACAATTAAAATGTCATTATCAACATGCTTAGTAAAAGAGTTGTGTCTACTTTGCCTTTAACAAAATCATTTGAAATGAGAAAACTAGAAAGCCTTTCATACCAAGCTCTAGGAGCTTGTTTCAATCCATACAAAGCTTTATCAAGTTTAAAAATAAAATTAGGATGAACATGATCAACAAAACCGGGAGGTTGTTCAACATAAACTTCTTCATTTATAAAACCATTCAAAAATGCACTTTTCACATCCATTTGAAAAAGTTTAAAATTTTTAAAAGATGCAAAAGCTAGTGTCATCCGTATGGCTTCAAGCCGTGCTACGGGTGCAAAGGTCTCCTCAAAGTCAATTCCCTCAACTTGAGTGTAACCTTGGGCCACTAACCTAGCTTTATTCCTAATGACATTACCGGACTCATCCATCTTGTTTCTAAAGATCCACTTAGTACCAATTATTGGTTTATCATGGGGACTAGGAACAAGGTGCCAAACTTGTTGCGCTCAAATTGATTGAGTTCCTCTTGCATGGCTAGCAACCAATATGAGTCCGCCTCGACTTCGAGGATGCTTTTGGGTTCAAAATGAGAAATGAAAGCAAAGTTACCACATAAATCATGGAGTTTGGAGCGAGTTGTTACCCCTTTAGATGCATCACCTAAGATGAGCTCCTTGGGATGATTTGTGGCATATCTCCAAGCTTTAGGAAGCGGTTGAGAGCTTTCCTCTTTATCCTCTAGAACATCACCAATGGATTCTTACTTTTCTTCTTGAGCGGGTGAGTCCTTCAAGGATAGTCTCTCCATGTCTTCACCTAATGGGTCAATCTCTACAACATTCTCAACAACCACATTAGATTCTTCAAACTTAACATGCATGGATTCTTCAATGGTAAGTGAAGATCTATTGAATACTCTATAAGCTTTGCTAGTAGTAGAATATCCAACAAAGATTGCTTCATAAGCCTTAGCATCAAATTTACCCAAGTTATCTTTAGTATTCAAAACAAAACACTTGCATCCAAAACTTTAAATATGCAACATTTGATTTTCTAGAATGATACATTTCAAAAGATGTTTTGGAAGAATTCTTACACAAATAAATACGATTTGAAATATAGCATGCGGTGTTTACGGCCTCGGCCCATAAATATTGAGGGAGGTCATATTCACTTATCATGGTCCTAGCCATCTCTTGAAGTGTTCTATTTTTCCTTTCTACAACTCCATTTTGTTGTGGAGTTCTAGGACATGACATTTCATGCTTGATTCCCTTTTCATCACAATAAGTCATGAAGAGTTGGTTAACAAACTCACCACCTCTATCACTCCTTATTTTCAAAATCGAAAAACCTTTTTCTTTTTCAACCCTTTTTCGAAAAACTTTGAAATGAGAAAAAGTTTGATCTTTGTGTTCCAAAAAGAAAACCCAAGTGAAACGGGAAAAATCATCAACTAAAATAAATGCAAATCTACTACCATTTAAGCTCTTAGTTTTAGTTGGTCCAAAAAGATCCATATGAATTAATTCTAATGGCCTAGTTGACATGATATCCTTGATTGGTTTGAAGGAAGACTTGGTTTGTTTCCTAAGTTGGCACGCACCACAAATGCGGTCTTTCTCAAACTTCAGGCTAGGTATACCCTTCACCAATTCCTTAGAATTAATCCTAGAAAGATGGTCAAAAGATGCATGTCCTAATCTTCTATGCCAAGCCAAGAATTTTCATCAAAGGCATTCAAGCATTTAGTAGAACAATCTAAATTAAGCATGTCAATGATATAAACATTATTGTTACGAAAACCGGTGAGAATACAATCATTGGTTTTAACATCAAAAATCTTGCAAGAGGAATCATCAAAAACAACTTTAAGTCCACGGTCACAAAGTTGACTAATACTAAGCAAGTTATGCTTCAAACCATCAACAAGAACTACATTTTCTATAATAGGAGATGCACCAATTTGAATGTTACCTATACCGATGATAGTGCCCTTGGAGTCATCCCCGAAGGTGACTGTGCCACCTTCCATGTACCTTGATAGGGTTGTAAAGTTGTTGATATCCCATGTCATGTGTCTTGAACAACCACTATCAAGGTACCACCGCTTCCTACGTCTTGGAGCCTTGGTGTGTACCTACATCAAATAATTTAGGACTTGATTTTGGTACCCACATTTTCTTGGGTCCTAAAGTGTTAGTGTCATGAACCCATACAAGATTATTTGTTCTATTAACTTGGTCATAACAAAACTTAGCCAAATGTCCATTCTTACCACAATAAGTACATCTATACACTCTACCATATTTAAAGCATAGTGAGTGTGAGACTTGTGAGCATGTGTGGATTTAGAATGAGTGTTGTGTGTAGTGTGAGCATGAGGAATTTTGACATGAGAAGCTTTAGCATGAGAAGTGTGCTTTTTAGAAAATATTTCTTCAAGTTTCTTAGTGTTAAAAGCACAATCCTTCAAAACCTTTTCAAAATCAACAATTCTAGTTTTTAAAGAAGAAATTTATTTTTCATCAACCTTAGGAAATTTTGCTTTACATGCAACTTTGTAAGCACTAAATTCATTTTGAGTAGAAATGAGATTGGAAGAAATTTAATCTTTTTCTCTAGAAACAATAGCAAGTTGATTTTTGAGAAAAGCAACTTCCTTTTCCAATTTAGAGCATTCAATCTTTTTATTATCATAGGTTTCGGAGAGTTCAACAAAAGCATGTACAAGAACCTCTTTACTTAATTCATCTTCTTCATCAAGAGGTTGTGGGGTTACGTTTGGTGTGTTTGCCATGAAACACATGTTCGCCGTGTCCACCTCATCTTCAGATTCGCTTTCCGAATCCCATGTCGGTTTGTAGGCTTTCTTTTCAACCGGCTTCTTTGGCTTGAAGGAGGAAGTCATCTTCTTCTTGAAATCCGGGCAATCCGCCATGATGTGTCCGGGCTTTCGGCAATTGTAGAAAATGATTCTTCTCTCCTCTTTTCCTTCAAACTTCCTTCTAAAGTTGAGCTTGTTCTTCCGGTACATTCTCTTCACATTTCGCACAAGAAGGGAGAGCTCCTCATCTTCTTCTTCATCTTCTTCATCGTCATCAAGAGTGGATGAAGACTTGAAAGCAATAGATTTCTTCTTTTGAGGAGCGGCATCTTCTCTTGCCTTCTTTTTCATCTCATGAGTCTTCAAGTTGCCGATGAGACTTATGAGATCCATTTCATCCTTGTCGTTCAATTCTTTTAAGGTGGTGGCCTTTATCTCCCATGATGAAGGAAGAGCCCGAATCACTTTCTGCACCTTTTGGCCATTGGAAATATCATCACCTAAGGAAGAAAGAGCATTGTGATTTTAGTAAACCTTGTAATCATGCAATCAATGGATTCATCATCAATCATTTTAAAGGATTCATATTGGGACCTCAAGAGATCTATCTTAGCTCTCTTGACTTGTGATGTCCCCTCGTGTGTGACCAACAAGTGTTGCCAAATCTCATAGGCGGATTGGCAATGAATTACCCGTGTAAGGTCATCCTCATTCAAGGCGGTTAGAAGGGAATTTTGGGCCTTGGAGTTAGCCTCATATTCTCTAAAGGTAAATTCGGTCCATGTGCTTTCATCACTATCGGGTACAACATAGGGTTTGGTCAAGGATTTAGCTACTAAGCTTCCTAAAGATTGTAGGAAAATAGTCATCCTAACCTTCCAAATAGGGAAATTAAGTCCATCAAATTTAGGAGGGGTTTTGATGTTATTGGCCATGTTTACTAGTGAATGAATGGATGAATGCAAATGTTGATTAGCAAATTTTAAGGATCTCTCTAAGGATGTTAAGCCAAACCTAGAGTCCAAGCTCTGATACCAATTGAAAATCACCTAGAGGGGGGGTGAATAGGTGATAATGCTAATCAATGCCCAAATAAAATTATGATGCAACAATCTCCCAAAACAAGACTAGAAGCCGGATTCCCCGTGAAGGGCTCTGAACTCCTTCCTCGTGATTCCTCTGGATATGAGTTGGAGGTGCACAATGCAATCTTGTTGTATGGGACTATGATTGACAAGATGAATGAAAACAAGTGAATATTGCAATGAAAATAGAAAGCAAGTAATAAGAGCAATGAAAGTAAAGCAAGAAGCAAGAGCAAGTAAACCAAACGCAAACACCGAGAATTTTTCCGAGGTTCGAGCACCCAGCTCTACGTCCCCGCCTTCCCCAGAAGGATTTCTAACCACTATAACTTCACAAAGATGTTACAAATACACCGGAGTACCCAACTCCACAATCTCAAGTACAAGTTCTCTCTTGGTGATCAAAAGACCACAAACTCTCTTTTGAAAAGTTCTCTTCCCTTACAAAAATCCTTGTAGAACAATGAGAGGATTGAAGCTCTTATGTGTAAGTGGAAAGAAAAAAAAATCAGAGAGTCTTTGGAAAACACTTCAGAAAATGAGAGAAATATTCAGTACAAAAACCAAGAAACAAAGTTCTTTTGAATGCCTTAAACTTTTGAAACTTTTGCAAATTTTTCTTGTTCTTGAACCTCTCCCTAAACACCCCTATTTATAGTAGAGGGCTAGGGTTAAAAGATAAAACTCACTTAAGGCTAATTAGGAAGTATTAGGATCAGCAAATATCATTTAAACCCCTTTTAGACAGAAAAAGACAAAAATAAAACAACTCAGAAAAATAGCCGTTACTGTTCAAACGGCTCTCTCGGTCGACCGGTCGGTCGACCGAAGTTCAAAGATAAGAGCCGTTGCCGGCTCTCGGTTGACCGTTCGGTCGTTCGAAAAATACAGAGAGCAAACGACTTACAGTCAGGCAGGTTTCGGTTGACCGCTCGGTCGACCGTGAAACGTGCACACGGATATGCACCTGCTGTCAGAACCTCGGTCGACTGGGACGGTCGACTGAATTGACCTGACACAGGGTCGGTCGGCCGGTCGGCCGACCGGATCAGGTCAAAAGTCAAAACTGAAACAGAATTTTGAAGGGAATTTAAAATTAAACAAAGTAGTTTTGAATAGAGATATATATAAAACATAAAAATAAGTTTGTAGGCAGAAGATTGTATACAAAAATATTTTTGTATATATTATAGGAAATATTTTTGGAAATAAGATGTGTGCAAAAACGTGTGTGATAGAGTTTCAAACCTATTCACTATTCTTTAACAAAACTATAAAACTAGAAACAATTCTAATGAAAAATCCTGAGCAATCTTGAAGTCTTGAGCCATGCAATGCCTTGCTAGTTCTATGTTCCTTCTTTGATGTGCAAAACGCCTTCTTTGCTCCATGAACTTAGAAGTTCTTGCAATAGCTAAGCAATGGCCTCCAAATATGGTACTAACCTGAAACTTATCTTAAACAAACTAATTAGTACCAAATAGCTCTTATTTGTTTTGTTATCATCAAAACTCTAAACAAATGGAGAGTGTAACCTTTTGGACAAACACGTACGTATTCCAGGAATGGGGTGTTACACATTGAGACCTTCCTATACTTCCGTATGTGGAGCACTGGACTACCTTCAGAGAGGAGCTCTTCGAATTTTCCTTAGTCAAAATGAACGACCAGGTTTTCAAAGGTAACAGACTCAAGATTCTGACCCTCGCATTGCGACACCATCTCTTTGTTGCGCCAGAAGACCGTAATAGGCTTGCGGAGAGCCTTATCTGTCTCAACAGAGACTTGCTTCGAAGAATTAGCCAAAGGGGTTTCGGCTACGCCGACTTCCTTGTACTCGCGCGTACGTAGGGGACTTTTGGTACCCCCAGGAAGAAGTTGTTTGAACTTCTCTTGGCCAGAGTGAATGATCGGCATCTCAGCAATAGACCCAAAGGTCTGCTCGTCGCATTGCGATACTTGATTCTCATCAGTAGAGAAACTCCTCCCCAGCGGAGTCGCCATCTTGTTTTCCATTGATTTTACAAAGGGAAAAACTTACAAAAAAGTGTCGAGGAGCTAAATTACAAGTAATTCTTTGCAGTAAGAATATTACAAGTAGATCTCCTCTGAGATTTCTGGGGAGTGTGCCGATAGGAATCTGATCAGCGCGCGATCACTTTATCTCTTTGACGATGCGATCGATCAGACAATCGGACTACCGCCTGATGGGATTCTCTTCTCGCCTGATTCGGGGAATCGGAGAACAGAAGGTCGGTAGAGTCCTCTTGTTACTTCTCGAGCTGCCTCCGCTTGGGAATTCCTTCTCGCCTGGTTCTGGAGATTCCTTGAGAGGGAGGAAGGTCTTAGGGTATTAGCACCCTGATTAGAGAAGTAATTCTCTAAATTCTTGCTTGGAAGCAAGAGAGTAGGTCTCTAATCTCCTCTCTATCCTGGCCTATTTCTCCTCTCTTTTTTCCTCTCTTTTTTTCCAGCCTCTGGTAGGCTATTTATAAGGAGGAATAGGGGTATAATTGTCCTAAAAATCTGGAAACAGATTGAGTCAATCTGTTTTACATCCTGAAAGTAGCCTCGTCGCGAGGTTAGAAACAGCTTTCGCGAAGCTAGGAATAGCAAGTAGCGCTGACCTCTTGATCCGCTCTGTTAAATGAGGGATACTCCCTTGATTCTTTCCAAATAACTGAAAGATCTCCCCTGATCTTCTCACCTGATTGGGAGAGTCAAAAGATTATGGCAAGCAACTGTCAGATTTGATCTCAATTAGATTTGATCTCAATTAGATTTGATCTCATCTAGAGATTTGATTGGTCAAAGGTGACCATAAAAGACCCGCAGCGGAGTCGTTGTGTTGAGCTCATAGCAGAGCTGGAGAAGCGTCTGGCGAAGTTAAAAGAAAGCTCTTCAGCGGAGCTGGGTAAGACTTGTGGCGAAGCTACCAGTCAGCCTTTAACGCAGCTGCGTGGGGCTTCGAGCGAAGTTAACCTTCTGCGGAGTTAACTGAGCATCTCCGGCGAAGCTGTAAGTTAGCTCACAACGAGGCTATAAAGGAGCTTCCTGCGATGCTAAGCAACTTTGGTTTCTTATGCGAGAGTTATCTCGTGGGCTCGTGCGAGACTAAGTGTTGAGCTAACTTAGTGTCCCCTGGACCTGCTTGTGCCTTCTCACGGGCTTTTAAGGACGACCCCGGCTTACTGTCTGCTTCACTGGATCAGTAGAGTCCAAGTTGCTGATTCGTCCCCCTTGAGATGGATGAAGAACTGGCCGTTGGTTTGTCTGCCACTTGTCTTTTGTAGATGTCAACAAGTTAGACCTCGTTCAGGCCAGCTAGGAATCTTGTCTTTTTAGAGTGTCAACAAGCATGATTCCATACTTGTGGTTGTAGATCGTTTTTCCAAGATGGCTCACTTTTTGCCATGTTCCAAAACGTCGGATGCATCTCGGGTTGCTACAATCTACTTTGATGAAGTTGTTAGGCTATATGGACTACCCAAAATAATTGTCTCAGACAGGGATGTTAAATTTACGAGCTACTTTTGGAAACCCTGTGGCATAAAATGGGAACTAAACTTCAGTTTTCGACGGCCTTTCATCCTCAAACTGATGGCCAAACTGAAGTAGTCAATAGAAGTCTTGGTAATCTGCTACGATGTTTAGTGGGTGAAAATCTTAGAGCATGAGATCTTGTGTTACCTACTGCTGAGTTTGCATACAACAGTTCTGTCAATAGAACCATAGGCATGAGTCCATTTGAGGTAGTGCATGGTTATCAACCTAGGCAACCTATAGACTTAATTCCCATGACACCCCATTATACTAGGATGTCTGAGTCAGCTGCATCATTTGCATCACACATTCATGACTTGCATAAGGAGATCAGCAATCAATTCAGAAAATAATGCAAACTATAAAGCTTATGCAGATTTGCACAGGAAAGCACATGAGTTTAACTAGGAGACTACATGATGGTTCGGATTTGACCAGAACGGTATCCTCCTGTACCGTGAAGAAATTGCATGCACGTAGTGCGGGACCATTCAAAATTTGAAGAAAATTAATTCAAATGCATATGTGGTAGATCTCCCACCGGATTTTGGCATTAGTACCTCTTATAATATTGAAGATTTGGTTGCTTATAAAGGCCCAATTTTCCCCTGATAATCCTTTATTGGATGAGCCTTCCCTGAGCCATCTCGTGAGAGACCCTTATTACCTCCTCTTCTCCAAATACATCCCACCCATATGGCAGAACAAATTGATGAAATTATTGATGATCAGATTGTCTCTACTAGAGATGGTGGTTACCACAGATTTTTGGTTCGTTGGAAAGGATTATCTGATTCTGATAACACTTGAATTAATCGAGAGGAACTCTAACGGTTTGACCCTGATCGTCTGGAGCATTATGCGAGCCGTGGATGTTCACATTCGACAGAGTCGAATTTTTCCCCACCCCGGGGGAATGATGGGGACATCTCTCCAGGATTGCGATTCTACACCAGGAGGCGTCATCGCACACTTTCAGTTTGGTTCAATTAGGGCTAAGAAATTCAAGCGACATTAGGCTGCTCGTTTTAGTTCTTTTTTCCTTTTATTGTAATTTATATTTATTTGGTAGGTTCTTTTAGTCCCATATTTGAATGCTAAAAGAAGGAACAATCAAAGAGTTTAAGAGATTACCGTGTAGCTTGTGGCTAACGGGTCGTGTCCACGAGGAGGAATGCGATGGAAGCTTTTCGATGAATCATTTAAAAACAAGGAATTGTGTTCGTTTTTTATGAAAAAGAGAATGGAAAGAAAGAGATGATTAAAAGAGAAATTGCAACTTTTAGAAAAGTTTTGGAGAAGGTGATTTAGAAAGCTTGAGAATTGTTTTGTTGTTTTATAATAAGAAAGCAAATCTGGGCTCACTATCTCACTACTCAATTGTTCATTCTTCTCTTAAAATGTTAAGTGCCTCAAGTGATCATTTGCAAAACTTAAAGTTTATTTTTAGAAAGTTTGAAGTAAGGCACATAAGATGGTTAGAAGAGTTGAGTCGTTTCTTCAAGAAATCGTTAGAATTGAATATTAAAACATCAAGCGCGAAGAAGTAAGAATGAAGTAAAAACAATTCAAGGGATGTTCATGAAAGAAGGGAGAATTCAACAATCCAAACCCATCCTCATGTGCCTTCAAGAACACTTTCAAAAAGTAAGGCTTTTAAGGAAGGCATTCATATGAGTCATCGGGTCTTTTTCTTTTAAAACAGGAGAGAAGAAGAGCAAAAGAGAGTTACAATAGCGAGCCCAGAAAATCGTTTAGTTATCCATAGAAAACAATGAAGAAAGCATAAACATAATGCAAATCATACCGTACTGCAAGTAGAAGAAAACGCGGCTCGACTCTTGTATTGATGTCACTTCAATCTCCAAGTACAAGCACTCAATTCCTCTCTCACACAAGTTTTGATACTGGACTACAAGTAAAAAACAAGATTATAACTTTTGTGCTAGCTAACAAAGAGCCTAAATCCTAAGAAAATAAACACAAATTTAATCCTAGTCTTCGCTGCATTTTTCTTTGCTGAAACCAGTATTTATAGCCAAAAACCAAAAGAGGAGGATCCCGGGATGATTGGGGAGCAAACGCTCCCCAACAAACTCTAACAAGCCGCGAAAACGCGGCTAGGGCCGCGTTTCTGCGGCCTTGGTGTGGCCAGGTGGCCACACCCAAGGGGGGAACTCCTGGTTTGGTGTTTGGCCCGTATCTTCTGCTGGTGTTCTTGTTTCTGCTCCAAAACGTTGACGAAACAGCCTTTGATTGTGTGGCTTTAACCGCTCGATTCAGGGAGGATTCTTCTCAACCTCTTGATATGCCAAGATTTTGCCCTGATTTCTTCATTTCGAATTTATTCTGAATTAAATCAGAATTGGTGGGCTTTTGGGCTCGTTTTCTCTTTTCTTTCTTTAAGCACTTGGGCCCTACATTTAGCAAAGCAAAAGAAAACTTATTAATAGGATTTATTAGCTAAAAAGCATGGTAAGGTGACAAAGTAAATGCAACATATGTGACTAATCACACCCCCACACTTATCTTTTGCTCGCCCTCGAGCAAAACATCAGACTAATTCTAATCAATTATTAGACCACTTTCGCAGGTCACTCGATTGCAATGAGCATGTGCAACAAGCCGTTAAACCTCTAGGTTACCCCTAGAGGACGAGTTTTGTCTCATGAGGGTTTTCAGTGGATTGCACCCACAAAATCCAAAAAGAAAGAGAAAGAAGTTAGTATTTTTGAAAAGCATTTTGAAAAGAGAAAATATTTGAAGTATATTTGTAAGGCTTTAAGTAATCTATAAGTTATAGGAATATCAAATTTTCATTCCTAAACTTAGTCTCTATTCAAAAACATGTCATCAATTAAAGTAAGGAGTCAACTTGTACTTCTCATCTAGTCTATTAATTTATCCTGAGTCGTATGCACCATCGTGACTGTGAAGTTGACTAAGTGTTCTTTAACATTAACTCCTATGCCTTATATTTATTTATTTTAGTGAAATTTATTCCTCAATTTCATTAGACTTTCTAATCTGCCCATGTAACGAGCATTCAGTCGGTGACACCCAAATCGGACAGTTTTAGGGCACCAGGTGAGAAAACACCCCTAAGGACTTAAACACTCGAGCAGATAAGGCCACGAAAGCAAGGTTTTTATTTATACGATGTACTCCTTTTAGGCGTGAATACTTATGCTTCATGAGGCATAAATACCTAGCTTAATCAGAGGATGTATATACACTTTTTTTTTTCAAACTAATCTAATTATCTTTTGCATAAATACAAAGGCTTACTTAGGCCAAAGCACCTAGCTAATCAATAATTAGACTTATTTTTTTTCTTTTATCATCATATTTTTTTATAAGGCATAAGAGTCTCTGTTTTTAAACTTAAGTGTGTAAGTGTATTTTGTGTGCATATGTCATCAAGGTAAATATCAAGACTAAATTACTTACAAATTTTCTTCCTGACCCTAAAAATCAAACAAGTTATCTTATTTTGACCAAGTGTAAGAAATCCTAATTATGATTCTCCTATTCCTTAAAATTGACTTAATTTCTTACAAAAAATATATCAAAATATTGTTCTACCCCTTCAAAAAGTTTTTTTTTTTTTTATCAGTCATGTTAGAACCCTCCCCCACACTTATCTCATGCATTGTCCCCAATGTATGAAAGAAATGTATAAGTGCATGAACTAAAATGGAAAGGAGGAAAGTTACCGATACACTGGGTCAAAAAGACCCATAGCCGTTTCATTTACCGGCACCGATTCCAAGAAAGGTTTAAGGCGTTGACCATTTACCTTAAAGTTATTTCCATTCTTGGTGTCACTGATCTCAACTGCACCATGTGGAAACACGGTTTTTACAACGAATGGCCCAGTCCATCTCTATTTCAATTTTCCTGGAAAAAGATGAAGCCTAGAATTATAGAGTAGACTTTTTGTCCAGGGACAAAGGTTTTTCTTATGATGTGCTTGTCATGGAAAATCTTGACTCTATCTTTAGTGATCCTAGAATTTTCATAGGCCTCATTTCTCAATTCCTCTAATTCGAAAATTTGTAATTTCTGAAGGTCACCAGCCTTAGTCAAGTCAAAATTCAACTGTTTGATTGCCATAAGGCTCGGTGCTCTAACTCAACGGGCAAGTGACAAGGTTTGCCATAGACTAACCTATAGGGAGACATTCCTAGATCGTCTTGGAAGCGGTCCTGTAGGCCCATAGAGCATCTACAAGTTTGATGGACCAATCTTTCCGGTTTTGGTTCACAGTTTTCTCCAATATAAGCTTGACTTGTCTATTTGAAACCTCAACTTACCCACTAGTTTGAGGATGATAAGGTGTGGACAACTTGTGAGTTATGACATACTTTCGCATAAGAGCTTCAAAAGATCTATTGCAAAAGTGAGTGCCATTATCACTGATGATAGCACGAGGGGTTCCGAAGCGGGAAAATGTTCTCTTTCAATTATGACAACTTTGTTATCATTAGTTTTACAAGAAATGGCTTCTACCCACTTGGACACGTAATCCACAGCAACCAATATGTATCGGTTCCCAAATGAATTAGGAAATGGACCCATAAAGTCGATGCCCCAAACATCAAAGAGTTTTATTTCTAGAATTGGGTTTAGGGGCATCATATTTCGGTTTGAAATCCTTCCTACCATTTGGCATCTAGGGCACGTCTTGTAAAATTCATAAGCATCCTTGAACAGAGTGGGCCAATAAAACCCACTTTGTAGCACTTTTTTCAGCAGTCTTGCGGGGACCAAAGTGTCCACCGCATGCAAGTTCGTGACAGAAAGATAGAACACTCTTAACCTCCTCATCGGGAATGCATCTCCTAATAATTTGGTCAGAACAATACTTGAAAAGATACGGTTCCTCCCAAAAGAAATACCGACTTGGGATAAGAACCGGTAAACATCATTTTTGGACCAATGAGACGGAGTTTGGTTTGTGACTAAGTAATTCACTATATCAGCAAACCAAGGTTCCCTAGAGATAGCTAAGAGATGTTCATCAGGAAAATCCTCATTTATGGGTAATTCGTTGCATGGAGAATTAGGGATCCGTGAGAGGTGGTCAGCAACAACATTTTCTACGTCTTTCTTATCTCGAATCTCAAGATCGAATTCTTGAAGAAAGAGGATCCAACGAATGAGTCGGGCCTTAGCATCCTTCTTCATCATGAGGTACCTAAGCGCAGAGTGATCGGTGAAAATGGTGGTTTTTGGACCCTAGTAGGTAGGGACGAAACTTCTCTAAGGCAAACACTACTGCCAAGAATTCCTTCTCAGTCGTAGTGTAGTTCAGTTGAGCATCGTTGGAGTCCTACTAGAGTAGTAGATCACATGCTGCTTGTTATCAATGTGTTGTCCTAGGACAGCTCCTATGGCAAAATCGGAAGCATCGCACATGATCTCGAACGGCTTAGACCAATCCGTGCAGATATGATTGGTGCAGAAATAAGCTCTATCTTAAGCTTCTCTCAAGAATTTATGCATTCAGCATCGAAAGTGAAGGACACATCCTTAGCTAACAGATTAGTCAAGGGCCTAGCAATTTTGCTAAAATCCTTGATAAATCTTCGGTAGAAACCAGCGTGTCCTAAGAAGGATCTAATGTCCTTAACGCATTTGGGCATGGGAAGTTAGCAATAACCTCAATTTTGGCTCTATCCACTTCAATTCCTTTCTTGGAGATCTCATGACCCAAGATAATTTCATGTTTTACCATGAAGTGGCATTTCTCCCAGTTCAGTGTCAGATTTTTCTCAGCACAACGTTGGATGACGAGTTCTAGATGGTGGAGACATTGAGTGAATGAATCTCCGTAGATGGAGAAATCATCCATAAAGATCTCTAAGAATCGTTCTACCATATCAGAGAAAAGACTCAACATGCAACGTTGAAACGTTGCTAGGGCATTGCATAAGCCGAAGAGCATTCGACGATAAGCAAATGTCCCAAATGGACATGTAAACGTAGTCTTTTCTTGGTCCTCAGGAGCGATAGGGATCTGGTTATAGCCCGAGTAACCGTCCAAGAAACAGTAATACTCGTGACCCGCCAAACGTTCAAGCATTTGATCAATGAAGGGAAGTGGAAAATGGTCCTTACGAGTTGCAGCATTCAGTTTCCTATAGTCGATGCAAACTAGGATCTTCATGGGAAGTCGAGTTTGAACCAACTCTTTGTTCTCGTTTTCCACTACGGTGAAACCGGATTTCTTCAGAACCGCATGGACAGGACTGACCCATTGGCTATCAGAAATGAGATAAATTATCCAATTGTCTAAGAGTTTTATGATTTCAGCATGAACAGCCTCTTGCATTATAGGTTTTAACCTACGCTGCGGGTCTCTTTTGGGTTTGGCGTCTTCATTGAGATGAATGCGATGTTGAATGAGGGTCAGACTTAATCCCTTGATATCAGTCATAGTCCACCCAATGGCTTCCCTATGTTTTCTTAGAATAACTTTCAGATCTTCTCTTCCCCGTCATTTAAATGGGAGGCAATGATGACAGGAAAGGTCTCTTGTTCGCCTAGATAGGCGTACTTGAGATGCGCAGGTAGGGCTTTCAATTCTAAGGAAGAGGAAGGCTCACTGGAAGGACTAGTCAAATCTGTTGGCTCCATTGTTGGTGAAATAGGGTTTGAGGCCCAATTCACGGCTGAATCTACAACCTGATCAAGATTAAAGTCGTCAGACTCTAACCCGAAGTCACTCTCCGTTTCTAATTCCAATTCTTCCCCGTGTTCACTTGTCAAGTTCTCAATAAGGTTGACTTCAAATGTTTGGTCCTCATATCGCGGGGTTATTTTCCTAGATTGAAGACATTGACTTCTCTAGTCATGTCTCCAAAGGTTAACCTCATAGACCCATTCTTACAATTGATGATGGCATTAGCAGTAGTAAGGAATGGTCGCCCTAGGATAACAGGAGTTTGAGCCCTATGATTAGAGTTGGACACAGGTTGTGTCTCCAGAACTATGAAATCGACAGGGTAAATGAACTCTCCTACCCGATCAGGACATCATTATCTCCCCTTTTGGAACTTTAACAGAACGGTCAGCCAGTTGGATGGTCACTCGAGTTGGACTAAGATCGCCCAACCCGAGTTGTTGATAAACAGAGAATGGAAGCAAGTTGATACTTGCCCCCAAGTCAAGAAGTGCACGACTAATCTCGGCTTGTCCTATTGTGCAGGCAATGGTGGGACTATCTGGATCCTTGTACTTGACAGGGATAGGACTCGATAATAGCTCACTAATGTTAATGGCTAAGAAGACTTCTTTGGAACATTAGTCCTCTCTCTTCTTGGTGCACATGTCCTTAAGAAACTTAGCATCGAAGGAACTTGTTGGATGGCATCAAGAAGTGGCACATTTATCTTCACTTAGTTAAATATCTCGATTATCTTGTCCATGTGAGGATTTTGCTTGTTGTTTTTCAGCCTATTAGGAAATGGTACTATAGGCTGGTGCACCTGGCTGGCTGACTTGTCTTTTTCAGATTCGTCAGAATTGGAAGAAATTGGATTAGAAGAAGTGGAAGCTTGATTGTGGTTGTGTTGAATGGGATTGGTTGGTGTTGACACTTGGTTATCAACTCTCATTCCTAACCTCAATGTATGAACAGCATCACATTGATTGAATGAATGATCCACAGCCAAATGAGCTTGTTGAGAATTCCTCGGATGGTGACTGGCTGACTAGGCAGGGTACCCTTTTGTCTCTCATTCTGTGGAGTGGCTAGATGACTCATTTGAACCTCTAACCTCTGGATAGTTTGCATGAGAGAATATTGGTTTTTCATATATCTCTCCATGTTTCTTTCAAAGTCAGTCATTCTCCTTTCTAATTGAGGATTCTGGAAGGAGGATTGTGGAGTTTGGTTGGAAAGTTCTGTTGATAATTCGGAAAGTTTGGTGGATGGTTGGGAGAATTATTATGGAAATTGGAGAAGTTAGGTTGATGATTGGAAGAATTATTACCATGATGGAAGTGGCTAGCATGATTTGATCGTGAATGGTCAGAGTTATTTTGGCTCCATGAGAAATTAGGGTGATTTCTCCAGCCAGGATTGTACGTGGGTGCGTAAGGGTTATTGTTCGGCCTTGAAAAGGCCGCATTCATCGGTTCATGGTAGGGTTGCTAAGCCTGAAACACAGGGCACTCCTCGAACACATGATTCATGGCTTGACAGTAAGTGCAGCCCGGGGTTGGAATTGGTTCGGGCTGACTTGATTGACTGGACTTGGTTCTTTCGTTTCTAGAGCTTCCAGTCTTCTAGCCAGGTTAGCTAACTTAGCCTCATTAGCGATGGACGATTCGATAGAATGGAGACCTCCTTTTGAAGAGATGGAGTTAGGATTCCTAGAGGTCTCACTAGCAGATTCCCATTGGATGGTCTTCTCAGCTAGATTTTCATACAAATCCCATCCTTCATCTTCATCTTTCTGCAAGAAACCCCCTTGGCACATACTTTCTAAGAGGGTATTAGTGGAGTAGTGTAAACCGTCATAAAGAATTTGGTACTGTCGCCATTTCTCTATTCCATGATGTGGACATTGGACAAGGAGGTCTTTAAAGCGTTCAAAGTACCTCCAGAATGGTTCACTAGGTTCTTGCTTAAATTGCATGATCGTCTTCCTAATGAGAGCGATTTTATGGATTGGATAGAATTTCTTCAAGAAGACCTTGATGAAACTATCCAAGGATGTGATAAAACCGGCCGCTAAGCTGTAGAGCCACTTTTTTGCTAGGTCCTTAAGTGCGAAAGGGATAAATCTCAACCTAATAGCATCGTCTACAAGGTGTGGGATTTTCATCATTAGACATATTTCCTCAAATTCTCTTATGAAGAAGTAGGCATCTTCGGACTCTAGGCCATGAAACTTGGGGAGTGTGTGATGAATTGAGGCTTGAGCTCAAATTTTATTCACCAACCGATGGAAGTAGAATGCAAGATGGAAGTGAGGTCCTAATGGGGTAGAACCTATCCTGCAGTGATGTTGATTGAGCCATTATCGGATCTGGTCTTGGTTCAAACTTGGGTGGTGATGTGTTTCTAGTCAACCTAGATGAATTAGGGTCTCTCGACCACACTTGCATACACAAACACAATCACAATCACAAACAAGTTCAACCAACAGTCAACAATAGAAATCAACCAAGCCTAGTCTAAGGTAACCTCGACCTAGACAACTCCTAACTGGTTGATTGTCCACAGGGGTAGAATGTAGACTTTGACCACAAGCTAATCAGCCAGGTCAGGGCAAGATTGGTGGGAGGTTATCCTCAAAGACGTTCCTTAATTAAAGAACCACCATCTTCGGGCTTTCGGCCCTCAATCCCCTTCCTAGACACTGATTCGGCAGGAGTCAATTTCCAACACCTTCCCTCTTTAGGATAATCTCCTAGTGAGTTCGAGATGTCCCTAAGGCCAACGTCTATCAGATTTTACTTAGGCTTAGGTTTGTGAGTGCTTGGGATCTGATTTTTGGGCCAAGGAAGGGTGATTAAACCCCACCTTATCTTGTTATTGGGTGTTGCCCTTAAAATCAATTTGTGCAAGTGTACAAGATAAATAAGATTCACTCAAAGCGATATAAATCAACCAAGAAATGAGTCCTATTCTGAATTCAATGCGTACGTACCTTGCTCCAACCTCCTTCAACAGTAAAGTAAATGAATTGAAAAGACTCGTGCCTAAAATGCAAACGTCTAATCAATTTTTAAACTTTTCAATAAGTGTTTTACTGTTGGCTTAAAACAGGGATGGTGGATAGCAGAATAGCACAAATATGACATACAAGAACTTAAATTTTTGCGAGCAATATGTCCTGCAAAAAAGAGTTTTTAGTAGTCCAATGAATTTTTTCAGATTTGCAACGCAATTTCTTGAAATTCTGTTTCCTACTTTCGAGAGTAGGGGCACAGAATTTTCAAGTCTTCTCTTGCAAAGCTTGAATGCTAGATCTTGATCTTCAAGTCCCTGAAACAACACACAAAACTTGTTAGAAAACAAATACATCGTTCCCTCCCCGGCAACGGCGCCAAAAATTGAATGCTAAAAGAAGGAACAATCAAAGAGTTTAAGAGATTACCGTGTAGCTTATGGCTAACGGGTCGTGTTCACGAGGAGAATGCGATGGAAGCTTTTCGGTGAATCGTTTAAAAATAAGGAATTATGTTCGTTTTTTATGAAAAAGAGAATGGAAAGAAAGAGATGATTAAAAGAGAAATTGCAACTTTTAGAAAAGTTTTGGGAGAAGGTGATTTAGAAAGCTTGAGAATTGTTTTGTTATTTTATAATAAGAAAGCAAATCTGGGCTCACTATCTCACTACTCATTGTTCATTCTTCTCTTAAAATGTTAAGTGCCTCAAGTGATCATTTGCAAAACTTAAAGTTTTTTTTAGAAAGTTTGAAGTAAGGCACATAAGATGGTTAGAAGAGTTGAGTCGTTTCTTCAAGAAATCGTTAGAATTGAATATTAAAACATCAAGCGCGAGAAGCAAGAATGAAGTAAAAACAATTCAAGGGATGTTCATGAAAGAAGGGAGAATTCAACATCCAAACCCATCCTCATGTACCTTCAAGAACACTTTCAAAAAGAAAGGCTTTTAAGGAAGGCATTCATATGAGTCATCGAGTCTTTTTCTTTTAAAAACGGAGAGAAGAAGAGCAAAAGAGAGTTACAATAGCGAGCCCAGAAAATCGTTTAGTTATCCATAGAAAACAACGAAGAAGCATAACACATAATGCAAATCATACCGTACTGCAAGTAGAAGAACGCGGCTCGACTCTTGTATTGATGTCACTTCAATCTCCCAGTACAAGCACTCAATTCCTCTCTCTCACAAGTTTTGATACTGGACTACAAGTAAAAACCAAGATTACAACTTTTGTGCTAGCTAACAAAGAGCCTAAATCCTAAGAAAATAAACACAAAATTTAATCCTATCTTCGCTGCATTTTTCTTTGCTGAAACAGTATTTATAGCCAAAAACAAAAGAGGAGGATCCCGGGATGATTGGGGGAGCAAACGCTCCCCCAACAAACTCTAACAAGCCGCGAAAACGGATAGGGCCGCGTTTCCGCGGCCTTGGTGTGGCCAGGTGGCCACACCCAAGGGGGAACTCCTGGTTTGGGTTTTGGCCCGTATCTTCTGTTGGTGTTCTTGTTTCTGCTCCAAAACGTTGACGAAATAGCCTTTGATTGTGTGGCTTTAACCGATCGATTCAGGGAGAATCTTCTCAACCTCTTGATATGCCAAGATTTTGCCCTGATTTCTTCATTTCGAATTTATTCTGAATTAAATCAGAATTTGTGGGCTTTTGGGCTCGTTTCTCTTTTCTTTCTTTAAGCACTTGGGCCTACATTAGCAAAGAAAAAGAAACTTATTAATATGATTTATTAGCTAAAAAGCATGGTAAGGTGACAAAGTAAATGCAACAT
>JAVJIF010019181.1:0-70050 GCA_038442645.1 Agave tequilana
AACTCCCTCAAGAACTCTTAGACCCGCAAGTCCCTCACTTGTTCCTGCAAGACACCGAACTTCCTCAAGAACTGTAACAACGCGAATCCGCAAGTTCGCCGAGGCCACAACCTCTACAACACTCTCCAAGTACAAAATGAAACACGTGATGATCTCTTCACTTTGATCACCAACAAACACTCTCACAAACAAAGCTCCTATAAAATATGATAAGGCTATGAAATCTCAAGCTTGTGTGAGAAAAACAAGATAGATTTGTGGAAGAAAAACTCAAGAATTCTCTTTTGAAATCATAAGATAACACTCTTTAAAAACTCTCATTTTATATGAAAGTTTTAGCCCAAAACAAGTGGAGAAAAACTCTAAGAGAGATGAGAAAAACTGGCTCTGAAACTTCTCCAAAATCTTGTCGAAAACTGGCCAAGAGAACCCCATTTTATAAGGTTCAAACTAGCCATTGGGCTCAGTTTTCTGGCCAAAATGACCTGTTAGTCAACCGGCCAACGGTCATTTTTCAGACTATTGGGGTTGCTGGTCCACCGCCCGGTCGACCGCACCCAGGTCTTGACCTGTCGGTCGATCGCTCGGTCGACCGAGGCAAGAACCAGAGTGCACGACTCTCTGGTCGGTAGACCGCCTGGTTGACCGGCCCTTAAGCCAAGGCTCTTGCACGTTTTGTGCACATCGGTCGACCGCTCGGTCGACCGCCAAAAGCCCAAGGTCAGGGTTTTATAGGATGAAAAATCTAACTTGTAAAAACCCTAAAATTTTTAATTAAATCCCATAAATTTCACAGAAATAGGTTCATATAAATACTTTGAAATACAAATATGTGTGATCAAAAATCAACACATATTACAAATAAGATGAACTATTTTTACAATATGGAAGTTAAAGCTAAAACCGAAAACCGTATTTTTCAATCTTCAAATTGAAAAACGATTTTTCTATAACTTGTTCAAATACAAAAATAAAATATTTTAAATACTTTTGAAGTATGGTGTGTATGGATATGATCCAATAAATATTTAGATGAAATATCTATGTTTTTAACAATAAGCTTGAAATAAGTTTTGTTTTAACAAAACTTAAAACCATGAACTAGAAATATCAAATAAGTTTTTCTAAACATTTAAACCTTCAATGTGTATGGATGAATCCAAAACACATATAAAACATGTAAACTTGTTTTGATGAAATCTATTCATAAAACCAATAAATATATTCTCTGAAGCTCAAAATTAAAACTGTATTTTCTAAAATCAACACTATTTAATATGAAATATTTTGAAATATTTTGTGTGCATGTATATGAACTTGAGCAATCCACAACTAATCTATCATTTACATTTTATCTAAAAATAAAATCTTAACACTTATAAACTCGACCCAAGTCTTAAAAATCTTCATTTGAAAATCTTCTTCTCCTTGATTTGGTCCAATCATGAACTAGGCTCCTCTTGAGTATTTGATGCGATCTTTGAAGCGAGAGCTCTTGAATCAACACGTGCTAGCTTCTAAATTTGACTTCGAATCTTTTGAAGAAGCTAAACACTGACTAAGCTCTTGGTAAAATATCTGAAATTAAATGAGCACAAGGTCATTAGTACTATAACTACATGAGTTAATCATCATCAAAACTAGAGTGATGGTCCTTTGGGCTAACAAAAATTACGTATTTACCGCCATCATGTTATACTTTGTCTAAAAAGAGAAGATAGAATTTTGTCAGTGTTTTACTGGGATTAAGGTCCTAAGTGGTTACTCATCAAATATTCAAAGTCTCATATCAATGAAAGAATTAAAGTTTGTTGGCTTGAATCTCATCAATGTCATGCATTGATGCAACAGTTACTGCCGTAGTTATGCGTTCTATACTTTCGAAACATGTTTGTTATGTCGTTATCCAACCGTGCTTTTTCTTTAATGCAATATGTAGCAGGGAATTGACCCTGAAAAACTAGATGAGTTGCAGAAAAAACTGTGGTTACGTTATGTCAGCTTGAGATGTATTTTCCACCTTTATTTTTTGATATTATGGTGCATCTAACTGTTCACTTAATTAGAGAGATTAAACTATGTGATCCAGTCTTCTTAACGCAGATGTATCCATTTGAGCGATACATGAAAATATTAAAAGGGTATATGAAGAATCATAATCGACCTGAAGGATACATTATTGAATGTTGCATATATGAAGAGGTGATTGAATTCTGCAGTGAATACTTAATCAATGTTGAAGTCATAAGACTTTCTAAGTCTCACTTTATTAAGAGAAAAAATGACAATAACAAACTGGGCTATCGATGGTTACTATCAGTCAAGACTTATTGTGTCAAGCACATAGATGTATCTTGAACAACAATGATGAAGTACAACCTTATATAAAGGAGCATATAGATTATATATGGTACATCAATCTATTTAGATCAAGGAGGGAGAAGTGGGTAGCAGATGAACACAATAAATCATTCATTACTTATTTCAGGCATCAAATTTGTTCAATTAATTCAATTAACAAATTCATCAAATTCTGTTTCTAATACTTTGAGATGGTTAGCACATGGACCTCACACTATTGTTTCATCTTACCGTGAGTATTCTATAAACGGTTACCATTTTTATACAAAAGCACACGATGATAAGTGTAACGTACAAAATAGTGGTGAGATTTTAGTGGCCCAAGCAATGCATATTTCGAGCACCAAAATAAAAATTTACTATTTGCAAGCATGTCATACTATGTGAAGTGATTATGGGAGCTAGAGTACACAACAATCCGTGTTCCTATATTCTGATGTAATTAGGTGGAGAATAACCATGACATGAAAGTCGATGAGTCAGGAGTCATTCTAATTGATCTTAACAGAGTGGGTTATAAAAAAGACACATTCATATTGGCATCACAAGCAAAATAAGTTTTTTACATTACAGATCCTGCCGATAAAAAGTGGCCCATTGTTCTCTCAACAATGCCAAAAAAAACTAATAATGGTAATGATGATAACAATATTGGAGATAACATTGATGAGATTCCATCCTTTTCTATTGGATTAACAACCAAGAATTATATTGATATTACTGACGGGGATGTCGAGAAAAATATCTACATGCGAGAAGATCATTTTGAAGGAATTTTGGTTGAGAAGACTAGTAAAAAGAAGAAAGCATAAAGGTATATCTATTTAAACTCAAATTATTTCAATATCTTATATATTTGATTTTAATTTTTATGTCTATTAGTTGTTTATTTTTTCCGTTAGTAGCTTGCACTTTTAATACTTGTTTATTTTTTAAAATTGCCAATTTTTTTGTTTAATTTTATTTTTAACAGGCATATGGGGCTTCATCGGGGTTGATCAGTGAAAAATCTCAATCGAGGCCCCACTCGCATGAGAAAAGTACTCTCATTAAGATCTCGGGTGTACAACTTGCAGTGAAATTTAACAATGCAAATATTTCTCTTGGTAAGAATGGGGAGAAATTAGAGAGCTAGATTGGATGTGTCACTCGTAATAAAGTCCCTATTAACATTTCTAATTGGCGTTCAGTTTTCAAGGAGTTGAAGGATAAGCTTTGGGATGATATTTTGGTAAAAAAAATTTATAACTATAAATTTTTAATAAGTTAAATTTACTATTCTATGTCTTTCTTTTCTAATATTTTTGTTACTTATTGCAGATTTATTTGAAATAGAAGATCACCAGAAGAAAAGTATTCTAAAAGACGTTGAAAAAACTGAAAGGATTTCAAAAATAATTTGACAAGACATTACATTAGAAAAGGTTTAATTGAGAGTCCTCCACTAAACTATGATTTTATTGAGTAAGAAGTTTGGATGACTTTGTAGCCTCACGTACAACCATAGAGTTCCATGTTAATACAAAATAATTTCTAACACAAAATAATTTCTAATTATTTTTGGATAACTTATTAAATAATTTATTTAATAGGCCGAAAGTTAAAAAAAAGGAAACTTCAAAAGGAATATAAATACCCGCATTTGATGTCACGCAATGGATATGAGCGTCTGGAAAAAGATTTGGCAAGCTTATGAATTTTTTTATTATTTTTTAATGTTTGCATATAGTTGTGTAGCTTCAACAAAAGATTCGAAGTCAAATTTTGAAGCTAGCATGTGTTGATTCAAGAGCTTACGCATCAAAGATCGCATCAAGTACTCAAGAGGAGTCTAACTCATTGGATCAAGGTTTGGACCAAGTCAAGATGGAGAAGAAGATTTTCAAGAGAAGATTTTCATGAAGATTTGTGTCATGTTTATAAGTGTCAAGATTTTATTTTTAGATAAAATGTAAAGGATAGATTAGTTATGGATTGCTCAAGCTCATTACACACACACACACAAAATTTATCTGTGTTTTTCATAAAATTGTTTTGATTTTTGGAAAATATCGTTTTGATTTTGAGCTTCATAGTATATATTTTTATGTTTCATAAATAGAGTTCATCAAAATGAGTTCATATGGTTTATATGTGTTTTGGATTTCATTCATACACATTGTTGGTTCAAATATTTAGAAAAACTTATTTGGTAATTCTATATCATGTGTTTGAGTTTTATATTTATCAAAACTTATTTAGAGCTTATTGCCAAAAATATAGATATTTCATCTTATATGTGTACTGGATCATATCCATACACACTAAGCTTCAAAGTGTTTAAAATATCTTGTTTTTGTATTTGGAGAAGTTTTGAAAAAATCGTTTTTCAAATTAAAGATTGATTTTAAAAATACAGATTTTTGTTTAAGGCAAAATTTCTATATCACAAAAATGGTTCAAAATATTTGTAATATGTGTTGATTTTTGATCACACATATTTGAACTTCAAAGTATTTTAATGAACTTATTTTTGTAGATTTTATGTGATTTTTATGAGATTTTATTTAAATTAAAAAGACCTAGTTTTAATCCCAAAGATTTGCTGACCAGGCCTTCTGGCGGTCGAGCCAGAAGTCGGTCGACCAGGCAGTTGACCGATGTGCACAGAAATGTGTATGTCCATTTGGCTTGAGGGCCGGTCGATCGGCCGGTCGAACGTCCAGAGAGCTTTGCTCTCTGGCCCCGGTCGACCGGGCGGTCGACCGGTAGGTCAAGCCCAGGGCATGGTCGACTGGGCGGTCGACCGGCAGGCCCCAATGGTCAGAAATATGACCGTTGGCCGGTCGACCGGCTAGTCGACCGACATGTCATTTTGACCTGCAGTTTGACCCCAACAGATAGTTTTTGGGAGTCTACATAAGGGGCCTGTTTGGGCTGTTTTACACAAGATTTTTGGAGAGTTTCAAAGCCAGTTTTCCCCATCTTTTTTAGAGGTTTTCTTCACTTATTTTAGGGCTAATACTTCCATATCAAAAGGAGAGTTTTCAAGAGTGTTTTTCAAAAGAGATTTCTTGAGTTTTCCTCCACTACTCTATCTTGTTTTTCGCACACATACTTGAGCTTTCCATTTCCATATCTATCCTATAGGATCTTTGTTGTGAGAGTATTTTTAGGTGATCAAAGTGCAGAGATCACCAAGTGTTCATCTTTGTATTTGAGGAGGCGAACTTATGGGTTCGTTTTTGTGATGAGTTCTTGTGGGAGCTCGGTGTAGAGGTGAGACCTCGGCAAGCTAGTGTGCTTGCGTGTGTTGTTCTTGCGGGAAACAGTGAGGGGCTAGTGAGTCCAAGAGTTCTAGTGTGAACTCGTTGTAGGTGTTGCGACACCGAGTGATCTTGCAGGATCATTTTTAGTGGAAATCCTTCGTAGCGTTGAAAGCGGGAACGTAGAGCAAGGGTGCTCGAACACCGAAACATTTCTCCCGTGTTTGCGATTGCTCTCTCTCTCTCTCTCTCTCTCTCACTTGTGTTTATATATCTTGCATGCTTATATTGCCTATCCTTTATATGCTTGATATATCGTGTGCTTAATTGATATATGTTTGAGATTATTTGCTCACACTTGTATTCAACCAAGAGAGCCATAGTGGCACCTCAACTCTTAATTAGAGAAATCTTGAGGAGATAGTTCAGAGCCCTTCACCGAAAATTCGGCTACATTCTTGTGTTATACTTTGTGTGTTTAGCTTAATTGCTTTAGTTTACATAAATAGGTTTTAATTCCGCATCATTCATCATTAGATTAGCTTGTACACCTATTCACCCCCCTCTAGGTGTATTTTCAATTGGTATCAGAGCTTGGTGCTCTTGATTTGGGTCTAACAACCTAGAGTTAAAGATACTCATTTTTAGCTACTCACAATATTTGTACACACACATATGGATTTCATGACACCTCCCATGTTTGACATTCTTAACATTCAAACTTGAAAAGTTAAGATGTCCATATACCTCAAAGCCCTAAGAATTCATGTTTATCTTGCCACTATTAAATATTCATATTGTTTAAATGGCAAACATCTAGATGCTAATGCAAAAACCATCTATGATTTAAAGAATACCCTAAATGATGATTATTTATGTAGGGTTGCTAACTTTGATTCGGCTTTTGTAGTATGGAACACACTTAACTCCCTTGGTGAAAAAAAGTAATATTACATGGGGAGTAACTCGGATGATGGAAGTGATGCTTCCAACATATGCTACATGGTCCAAGGAGATGACCCCCTTGAGGTAAATTTCGAATCCGAGGTAGAAGGAGATATTGACATGCTCTATGATGAGCTTGCATCTTTTTGTCAAAAACTTCTTAAAAAATATGATTTATTAAAAATTGAAAATAATAAATTGAAGAAGGAAAACACTTCTTTGTTAAAAGAAAATGAGTCTTTTAAAAATAAATTTGCATGTGTTTCAATAGAAAATAAAATTTAAAAAAGGAGAATATTTCTTGTCTTCAAAATTAAATGACATTTGTGAAGGAAACAATTCTTTGAAAAATAAAATTAATTTGGTGGAAAAAGAAAAAGAAATTATTTTAAAAGATGAAATTAAATTGATAATGATATTTGCAGTACGGAGAAGAACATTGATTGTTTGAGCTCCATTTTGAGCCAATGTGCATTTAATCATAATAGATTGGAATCCATGTTTCGCAAGAAATAAATTTCACATGCTCATGCACAAACCCCATGGCATACATATGCACTCCATACTCACACTCACACCACTCATATGCATGCTAGAGTGTACACATGTACACATTGCGGCCGCAAAAACTATTTAGCAAAGTTTTATTTTGATAAGATAAATCATGTAAATGTTGCAAATAATAATGTTTGGGTTCCTTATAATACTAACTCCCGTGGACCTAAAAGAAAATGGGTAACAAAATCTCCACCTCTTGTGTTTGATGCAGGTGTGGGCTCTCACATGACGTGAGAGGTATGGTGCCTTGGTGGTGGATGCCTGAGCTAGATGGACATACCAAATTGTTGCATCGCTATCAAGGTTGATTGGTGGGAGGACCACCATGTTTTGGAGATATAGAGAATAGTTCATGTGGTTTGGTAACTATCTCTAACTCTCATTTTTATTTACATGCTTTCATATAAATATTTTTAGCATATTTTTTGTTTCAATGCTCATTATGTTAAATGATCATGTTTTGTACTTCATGTGGTGATTACTTGTTTAAATGTAGTTTTTGTTAAACTTGTGTTTATACTTATACAAGTAGTGAGTTACACTTGATTATTATATGTTTGTACTTCATCGCTCATTTGTACTCATTACATGTACATGTATAACCTAGTTTTAATGATTCTTTTATTTACACATATTTTCCCTATTTTTGTATATGTTTTGCTTTATGGATTGTTATTTTTGTCTAAAGCTAATAAATATACATGTATATCTTTGAGTCACTTGCCTTCATGCAAATTCTATTATGGAATCATTTGTGTTTGGGATATGTATGCATATTTTTACTTTTGATAGGACATACATATACCTTGAAGTTTGGTTAACTTTGATTAAAAATAAATTTTTATGATTTTCATATGTTTTGGTATTTTGAGCTTTATTGATTATTTTCATGAATACTATTCACATGATTCTTGTGCACTCACATTATTTTTATTTACTCATAACTTTATTTTCATGAGCTTTATATGAGCTTTATAGATTTTGAGTGTCAACTCTTGTATATTTAGCATGTTTTCATGGGATATATGATTTGGTTTCATGTTTAAAGGATATAATACTTTTCAAAATTATCGTAAGCTAGTTATTTATTCTTTATTTGATAGTGTTTTCAATTTACAACTATTTTTAAATATATTTTTGAAAACTTTTACCCTTTAAGGACGGATGGTTGGGCGACCATGCCTTATATCCCTTATTGAATATCTTTTAACTTGTGCATGAATAGGGTAGTAGGTATGAGTTATACACATGATCTTCATGAAATTTTATTTCTGTATACTGATATTTGTTTTCTTTTATATGTATGCTTCAAATTCAATGAGTATCAATTTCAATTGGTATTTTCATTTTCATACATACATATATATGATTTGATTGTGCTTGTTTTTCAATATCTTTACATTTTAAAAGCACAAATTATGTTTATATTAAGCTTGAGTTTATTTCAAATGTTAATTGGTATCTATACAAACTTATACATTGATTTCAATTGGTATTTTATTTGATATCAAAATGTACTTCATGTTTCACTTTTATTTGGTATCAAAATCTACTATTGTATCTAAAATTTTTTTTACAAGTGGTACCAACTTTTATTTTTGTCAACTATTATTTGATTTCATTGGTATCAAAATTTGTTTTGTTAACTTAAGAAATTTCAAAATTTTATTTTAAGTATTATCAAAAATTTTGTTTTAAGATTTGTTGATATGTTTTGCCTATATGCAAGGGGAGCTTAACATCTCCTCTATGTATATATTCATATTGAGTTTATCTCACATTGAGGAGCTTGACCTCTCTTCTTTACGTGATACACGTGTGTAAGGGGAGCTTAACATATCCACTTATGCATTATATATTATGCTTTATGTGGATTAGGGTCTAGTCATCCCTTTTTTCATGTAATGCATGTATGCATGGGAGCTAACTTTACGTCTCTCCTCTTCATGAATGTATATCGCATATACATCCTTATTGTTTGATTGTCCTCACCCCTTTATTGATGAATTGACAAAAGGGGGGAGAAGAATTTTGAGAGTTTATATATGCATGTTTATATCTTTATTTATGCATATATGTTTGTATTTAGTTTATGTACTTCATTGAATATCCTTATTGTTTATGCTATGCATGAGTTAAGGGGAGCTTCTATGAAGCTTAATTTTAATCCATGCATATATAACGCTATGAGTTTTGTCATCATCAAAAAGGGGGAGATTGTTGGCCCAAAGGCCCATCACTCTAGTTTTGATGATGATTAAGTCATGTAGTTATAGTACTAATGATCTTGTATTTATTTAGTCATAGATATTTGATCAAGATATTAGTAGTTGTGTAGCTTCAACAAAAAATTCAAAGTCAAGTTTGAAGCTAGCATGTGTTGATTCAAGAGCTCGCGCATCAAAGATCGCATCAAGTACTCAAGAGGAGTCTAACTCATTGGATCAAGGTTTGGACCAAGTCAAGATGGAGAAGAAGATTTTCAAGAGAAGATTTTCATAACGACTTGTGTCATGTTTATAAGTGTCAAGATTTTATTTTTAGATAAAATGTAAAGGATAGAATAGTTGTGGATTGCTCAAGCTCATACACACACACAAAATTTATATGTATTTTCATAAAATTATTTTGATTTTAGAAAATACCGTTTTGATTTTGAGCTTCATAGTGTATATTTTTATGTTTCATGAATAGAGTTCATCAAATGAGTTTATATGATTTATATATGTTTTTAATTTCATCCATACACATTGTTGGTTCAAATATTTAGAAAACTTATTTGGTGATTCTATATCATGTGTTTGAGTTTTGTATTTATCAAAACTTATTTTAGAGCTTATTACCAAAAACATAGATATTTCATCTTATATGTGTACTGGATCATATCCATACACACTAAGCTTTAAAAGTGTTTAAAATATCTTGTTTTTGTATTTGGAGAAGTTTTGAAAAAATCGTTTTTCAAATTAAAGATTGATTTTGAAAAATACAGATTTTTGTTTAAGGTAAAATTTCTATATCATAAAAATGGTTCAAAATATTTGTAATATGTGTTAATTTTTTATCACAAATATTTGGACTTCAAAGTATTTTAATAAACTTATTTTGGTAGATTTTATGTGATTTTATGAGATTTTATTTAAATTAAAAAGACCTAGTTTTAATCCCAAAAGATTTGCTGACCAGGCCTTATGGCGGTCGACCGACCGGTCGACCTAGCCAGAAGTCGGTCGACCAGGCGGTCGACCGATGTGCACAGAAATGTGCACGAGCATTTGGCTTGAGGCCAGTCGACCGGGCGGTGATCGTCCAGAAAACTTTGCTTTCTGGATCTGGCCCCAGTCGACCGGGCGATCGACCGGTAGGTCAAGCCCAGGGCACGGTCGACCGGGCGGTCGACCGGCAGGCCCCGTTGGCCGGTCGACCAGTCGGTCGACTGACAGGTCATTTTGACCTGCAGTTTGACCCCAACGGCTAGTTTTTGGGAGTCTATATAAGGGGGCTGTTTTGGGCTGTTTTACACAAGATTTTTGGAGAGTTTCAAAGCCACTTTTTCACATCTCTTTTAGAGGTTTTCTCCACTTGTTTAGGGCTAATACTTTCATATCAAAAGGAGAGTTTTCAAGAGTGTATTTAAAAAGAGATTTCTTGAGTTTTCCTCCACTACTCTATCTTGTTTTTCTCACACATACTTGAGCTTTCCATTGCCATATCTATCCTATAGAATTTTTGTTGTGAGAGTGTTTTTAGGTGATCAAAGTGTAGAGATCACCAAGTGTTCATCTTTGTATTTGAGGAGGCGAACTTGTGGGTTCGTGTTTGTAACGTGTTCTTGTGGGAGCTCGGTGTAGAGGTGCAGCCTCGACAAGCTAGTGTGCTTGCGTGTGTTGTTCTTGCGGGAACAAGTGAGGGGACTAGTGAGTCCAAGAGTTCTAGTGTGAACTCGTTATAGGCGTTGCGGCACCGAGTGATCTTGCAGGATCATTTTTAGTGAAAATCCTTCATAGTGTTGAGGCGGGGACGTAGAGTAAGGGTTCTCGAACCTAACATTTCTCCCCTGTTTGTGATTGCTCTCTCTCTCTCTCACTTGTGTTTATATATCTTGCATGCTAATATTGTCTATCTCTTTATATGCTTGATATATCTTGTGCTTAATTGATATATCCTTGGGATTGTTTGCTCACACTTGTATTCAACCAAAAGAGTTATAGTAGCACCTCAACTCTTAATCTAGAGGAATCTTGAGGAGATAGTCCAGAGCCCTTCACCGAAAATTCAGCTACACTCTTGTGTTATACTTTGTGTGTTTAGCTTAATTGCTTTAGTTTACATAAATAGTTTTTAATTCCGCATCATTCTTCATTAGATTAGCTTATACACCTATTCACCCCCTCCAGGTGTATTTTCAATATATACTTGTTTAATATTTTCATCATCTTTTGGTAGGTATCCATCACTAGTTAGGAGGCGGTCCCGAGTGAGACCGGCTAGGCGGCGACACACGAGGGACATCCATGCAGCGGGATGAGAGTTCAAATATCGCTCTACTGATGTGTATATATTTTTAAATCTATATGTGACTTTTAAACAGATCATTGTACATATTACTGTGTAGGATGCTTGCATATGGATATATGTGTGTGTGTGTGTGTGTGTGTGTGTGTAAGTGAGTGTGCGCGCGCGCGTGCGTGCATGCGCGCCCGCGAATAATTTTAGACCGTGTGCGCCGATTGGATAATTGTATCAGGGTAGACTCCTAATTATAGAGGAGATGCTGCTAAAATTTTTAAGAAATTGGAATGAATCTCATTTTTTTGGTATATATGTTTAGTTGTTCATTGTTCTTGAGAATGAATCATTGTTCTTTGTACATTCTTACCGACCCATATCATTGTTCTTGAGACAGAGAGCTGCTCTCAACAAAGAGCAGCTCTCTGTTTTTGAGATCATAGGGCAGCAACAGAGAGTAGTCTCTGTATTTTCTCTCTGTTGAGAGAGCAGCTCTCTGTTGAGCTGCTCTCTCTGTAAATTATATAAAAAATTAACTTTTAATGCCGATTTTTTTATAGAACCGCGTTAAATCTATTTTAACGCCGGTTCTCTAGAAAATCGACGTTAAAAGTAAGAATTTTAACGTCGGTTTTTAATAGAACTGACGTTAAAAGTGGGACTTTAAACGCTGGTTTTTATCTGAAAGCAACGTCTATTCTCCAATATGATGGCAGTTGAAAACGCCATCATATGCTTGGAGATATCACAACCCTAGCAAATAAGTTGGTTGTAAAACCCTGTTTAAAGTCGATTTTTAACCGTCATTAAACACATATTCTGTACTAGTGTATCCATTTCCATTTTTATCGACTATGGTAATAGTTTTCATGATCGTTAAAGATCTGGTTCTATATACGTATCCGGGACACAAACATAAACATGAATATAGAAAGATATAGATCCGCTTTGTATTCGATCCATTTGGGCCCCTAGTTTTAATGATCCCAGTTTTTAATCACCGAATTATCATAATCATTCAGATAATCATCACGACAACATCTCCTCTTTAATACGGGGTCTGCCTTGATAAACATATCAAATTTTGACTAATATCAGCCTACTTACATAGATACATAATTCATACTTATTCCAACTCATCAATCCCATCAAAATGACCTAAATCAATAACCAAAAAGGACCATCAAAGACATTCTATAAACTTAGAATAAAAATAAGTAAAACTATACATAACTCTGACATCGAGAGTCAGACTATCACCCAAATCGGCTAGACCAAAATAGGTGACACTATATATACTCATTATTATATATTAATACAGATTCGACTATGTTCTACACTATAATCACTAAATCCATACAAAACAAATATGTTCATACAAGTAAAAAATTCAAATATATCGATAACAACATTTAACATTCGTCAAGGGTATTTGATGATATTCTTGTACCATGCTCCTGTAGTCCTTGGGCTGCATCCTTACTTTGCCTTGACCTGAAATAGTCTGAGGGGGTGAGCTCAACAGCTCAGTGAGTGAAGGAGTTCATAATTTATCATGATACTAACAGTATATAGTATGTTATAAGAAAAGTTATGATCATTCATCTAAATTATTAGTATGTATGTGTTATGTGTTTCTGAAGGAAAAGACCAGATAGAACCAGAGGAGGGGGAAGAAGGTGAAATATTATCATATATACATATATTTCTGAAGCGGATATAGAACCGGAGGAGGGAGAAGACGAAGAATTATTGCTTTTTATATATTTCTAAAGGAGAGACTGGATATAGAACCGGAGGTGAAGAAGACGATGAAAGATAAATAATTATTGTAAATGAATAAATGTGTATGTGTGATACATGTGTGTGTACACTATGTTTGTATTGATAATGTTACCGTGTATAGTATGGTGGACACCGGAAAATTCACAATACACTAATGAAGATAAAGATAGTTTTTGATATGATAACAGAATACGGATTCACCACCGGCATCTATGTTTACTAATATTTTAGATGAATGATCACATCTTTTCTTATAACATGTATATGCTCACCCCCTCAGACTGAATGTTTTCATGTCAAGCCAAAGCAAAGATGCAGCCCAAGGACTTCAGGAGCGTGACATTGGGATATCGTCAAATATCCTTGATGAACATTAAATGTTGTTATTGATATATTTGAATTTTTTGCTTGTATGAATATGTTTGTTTTATATGGATTTAGTGGTTATGGTGTAGAACATGGTTGGATCTGTATTAATATATATTAATGGTTATGTATAGTGTCACCTATTTTGGTCTAGATATGAAATACTGATTTGAAATGGTCTGACTCTCGCTGTTAGAGTTATGTATAGCTTTACCTATTTCTAATCTAAGTTTATGGAATATCTTCGATGGTCCTTTTTGGTTATTGATTTGGGTCATTTTGATGGGAACGATGAGTTGGTATTTCAAAAACGATTTTTAACTAGTGTAACACTCGAATTTTTAAAACCCTATTTTATCTAGTGTAACACCCGGATTTTTTAAAAAATTATCTCTAGTTATCAAACACCAGAGTTAAAATCATAATAAAATTGGTGTTACATAATTACTGGTTTCGATAATCAGCATTCAAAGTATAAATCAGGGTCTTAAAAATCCGGGTGTTACACTAATTCTATGCGTATTGTACCTAACTTGTTGATGACATCTCACTAGGAATGACTTCTACAAAGATTTTCCTTTTCTAGAAAGTGGGCGAGCCTACAGGAGAAAGAGTCATATATTAGTTATATGCTTTGATTTGTGGCCCTTTTATTACAAGTGACATGTCTTGTTAACTCTCGCAAGTATCTCTTTTAATGATTTTATAAAATCACATTGAAGAAAAACAGTAAAATATAAAAGATAATAAAATTTTCTATGTTTTCAATAAACTACTATAAACTTTCAAAATATATAAAACTACATTGAACTTTTCTCTGATTTTTCAAGAAATTATCATCCGTAAACATCACGTTATGTTGTCACTCACGTGCATATTACGTGACCATTTCATGACCGTTACACCTTTATTTCTGAAATTAAAAGTTACTTTTTTTTGTTGAGAAAATTGGTTGTGGGGTTAATTTTTACTAGGGACGTTTTATTTTTTTTCAACTTCGCTGTTAATGATGTGTGGTATCTTTTTGAAACTAGCTAAGTTCAGAATAATTTTATATATCTTTAAAAATTCATAGTAGCCTTTTGAAAATAGAGAAAAGTTTAGGGTAGTCTCCTGCATTTTAGCAAATGGTGACTGGTGAGCATATTTTTGACCAAACCCAGAAAAATCTATCGGCCCGAATTAATTCTGGCAGTTCGGCTGTAGCAAGTCGACTTAGTAGCTAGTTCATTTGAATGGAAAGAAAATCTTCATCGGTGTTCGGTTTTAAAAATGTTATGGCTCGATTCGATATTTATAACTTTTCTCGGTTCAAAAACTCCTCATAGCAAAACTCTTCACTATCGACGCAAAATCAAAAATTATCAACGATTGAGGGGTTATTTATAAATACACCACTCTTATACTTTTTTAATTAGAGAGATTGAGAGCTCTCGTTCTTTCTGATCTCTCTAAATTATGAGAGAGAAGAGAGCGGGGAAGAAGAAGAAGAAGGAAAAGAAAAAGGAAAAGAAAAAGGAAAAGGAAAAATGTATATATCATTTTATCTTTAGTTTGTCCTTCCTCCCACATCTCTTCTTTCCTCCAATTTGCGTTTGCCCTCAAACCCAAAATTTGGAATCACTTTGAAGCTCGGTGTCGTGAGAGCTTGTTGGCGTGGAGCTCGTTGCCGGAGAAGCTAGTCGTCGGTCTCGTCAACTGATCGGATTTGAATTTTTTTTTTATATTAAAGAACGCTTCAATATCAAAACTCTTTGGATTTTGATTTTTTTGGGCTAATTTTACAATAACTACTTTAAACTATCACTGTTTTTTTTTAAGAAAACCCCCTAAACTATAAAATTCTCAAAACAATACCAAAAGCTATCCTTCAAATTCCCAAAAAAGTTACCTATGGTCAGTTCACCGTCTACACTTCTGTAACGTGACTATCACATATTTTTTAATGACCAAAAGGCCTCTATTATAACCGTGTAAAATATGAGCTGATTTAATTAAATTCTAATTAAATTTTATTTAAACACCTCTCTCTCTCTCTCTCTCTCTCTCTCTCTCAATCAACTCCAATGGGTTTCACCTCTGCCTTCTTCTTTCGCCTCTCTTCCTCCTCATCTTCTCACAATCGCCTCTTCTTCTCAACTCTCTCCACCTCTTCCTCTTCTTCGTTCCATCACTCACTCCCAACAACCGTTCTCCTTCTCACCCTCCCAAACTCGAACCAATTCCTCCATCCCTTCACGGATCTCAACCCCTCCTCTCTTCCTCGCTGCTGCCGGGTTTCTTCTCTCCTTTGACCTCCGCGTCGTCGCCGCCACCTACGACCCTGCCGTCGATCAACCCTCTCCCTCCTTTAAAAGAAGTCATGAACAAAAGACCAAGTTGGAAAAATTTTTAACCTCGAACAAGTGCTAAATTAACACTGAAAGTGATTTCCTCCCCTCGTGTCGAGATTATTACAAATAGAAAGGAGTGTACCATCCCTCTTCTATGTCTTCAAGTAATCACTATTCAACTTTAGACATTACTAATAATAATCAGATACAAAAATCAAAAATGAAGAGAAGAGGAAGGAGGAGAGAGATGCAGGAAGAGAAAGAAAGAGGGAGGGAGGGAGAGAGAGATGTGAAATGCAGAGGGAGGGAGGGAGAGAGAGGGAGGGGGAGATATGCAGGAAGAGAGAGGGAGTGAGGGAGGGGAGAGAGAGATGCATGGAGAGAGAGAGAGAAGGGGGAGAGAGAGATGCATGGAGAGAGAGAGAGAGAGAGAGGGAGTGAGGGAGGGGAGAGAGAGATGCATGGAGAGAGAGAGAGAGAGAGAAAGAAGGGGGGAGAGATGCAGGTGAGGGGAGATTTAGGTCATTTAATTAAAAGATAAGGACATTTAGGTCTTTCAATTACCGTCGTTAACGCCGTGAGGGTTTAAAGTGGAAAAAGTATAGTTGGAGGTATAATTTTGAGAATTTGATAGTTTATGGTGTTTTCTGGGAAGCGGTGGTAGTTTATGGTAGTTTTTGTAAAATTTGTCATTTTTTTTTCATTTTCTCAAAGCCCGAAAGCGGAAGCTGAACCAAAATTTCGGTTCGAGATGGGTTGGTTGCTGTAAGTGATTCAATTCGGCGTAGTTTCAATATTTTTACAAAAAAAGTACCAAAATGATCGATGCCATCCCCAATTGCTTATTCTTAAGAATTGTTTGGCATGAAAAATAGAAATTAGAAAACTAACAATATCAGAAATCCTGAAGGAAAGGGAACTGGCCTGACAGTTTTCTGAGCATTTTCTCTCTCATTTGGAGAGGAAAACTGTCACCACCCAAAAGAGAAAAATCTGCGGGGCTGATTTTATGTCAAGCAAACATCACAGCTCAGAAAAACCCACGAGCCCCACCAAAATCATAAAAAAAAAAAAACCCAACTTTCTGCCAAACAAACATGCCCTCACCCAGGAACCATCGAAAGCATGAGGCTGATTGGCTACCCAAATTTTATTGGGCCTGGGCCTGCCTGAAGTCTAAAGGATTAGGTCCAAGTATCTGACAAATATTGTAGCCATGGGGCCAGATCCTCTCACTCCTCCCTGTAATTTGCAGCGAAGAGCTCTGGGTTTGATCGAACCCTTGGAAATCAATGGAGGCCGACGGTGTTCTCAGCTCCCCAAATTTGAGAGAGGAAGAAGAAAACGAAGAAAGAGAGAAAGAAGAGACTACTCTGATATTTTTGGATTCCTTGGACGGCTACCTCACCCTCGTGGATTCATTAACTTCCACCCTTCGAAAGGTCAGTCATCTCTCTCTCTCTCTCTCTCTCTCATCTTCACAAATTTCTAGTTCTAGGGTTTTCCCCAAAGTCTGTTGTTTTTTACTTTCCTTCTGCAGATGAACGAGATTGAAATTTTCATAGTTTTTTTTTTCTGTGATTTGGTTTAGATTCTCCTAGATAGTGATCCCAAATTTGCATCTTTTTTAGCTTTATGAATGTAAATTGTAGAATTATTCATATTATGGATAGTAGAAGCCAAATAATCATTACTAGTGTTCATTAAAAACCTTAACTTTACACAGTACTGAGCTTTATGATTCATTTCTAACTGCAATTGATATCCTCAAACAATGAAAATGATAAAATTTGAAAAAGGAAAAAAAATAACCTTTGTAAACTCAGTGTACAATATCGTTGGATGCATGAGCTGCTTTACAACTTAAAGCAATACTCCGATTTTTTAAACTTCCACTGGCTCAGAATTATGTAAATAATGTGAAAAATTACTTTCCACTGGCTAAGGTTTAACTTCCCATTGTTTGAGGATGAATTTAAGGATCTCTCTAGAAGCCTGGAACAATCGAGTTATTAATCTTTTATGTATCAACAATTCGTCTAGAAAAACATAGAATATATTAATATATGGAGACAAATAACCTAAGTCATGAGACGATTGTTAAAAACTCAAAGCACCGCATATTTTGAAGAGAAGATCCTTGCATCCGGGCTTTACAAACCTGTTGTGTTTGAGAAGTTGTGTTCTGGTTTAAACTCTTCTAATTTATTCGTCCAGTTTGCTTCATTCTGAGCCTAGTATTTTAATTTTTGACTGTTTAAGATTTAAGTTTTAAGGATGAATGAGAAATAGTTCACTATACTGAGGTAATTAATTGTTGAATGTTTAAGTAAACACTTGTGTACTTCTATGTAGACAAAGTGGACTCACAAGCTGATTGTTAAAACATAACTTGTGATGGAGAGCTTGCATCTCCAGGCTGCAAATCAATTGTTACCCATTATCTAGGACTATTTACAGGCACATTCACTTCTCTTGGTCAAAGTAGAGTGGGTTCCCGTGGGCACTACTGATATTTACATATTTACCTAAGGAAAAAGGCAAGTATGTCTCAGTAAATATGTACATAAAGTATCTTGACTTTTGATCATGTAACATAATGTATGTATACTTAGCTTTGGTGAACAGTAGAAAATCTTGGTTTCCCCAAAAGAGCTCCCACAATCATGATGCCCTTGCCTTGTTCTATGCATTTGATAAAGAAAAATACAACTTAATCTGGACTGCCATTTAGCCTGAATTCTTAAATTTCTTTTGGATCTCTACATGCTTTGGCCATGGTTTTTAGTTATTTGTCAAATTGATGTTTTAATAGTTAATTCTCTACATTGATTCTCTATCTCTCATTTAATATTGCTTACGTTGCACAGAGGCTCCCTCGGTGAATAGACATGGTTTTGCAACTTAATGCAAGTCTGGAACCCAATATCTTGTTCATTGTGCCCACAACTATAGCATATCCCAACAGTTGGACTTGCAAGCATGGGACGAATCACAAAATAAATAGTTAATAGATTTAAAAATTATGTGAATATAAGAAAATGATTATGAAAAGAGAAGAAAAATGTTCAAGTTCAACTTTAGATTATAAGATTGATTGTCATATACTGGAACAAAGTACTGCCCAACTATCTAAATAATTATCCTAGCTTCCATAGTTGACCCATATAGGTGCATTGCCGGTGAGCGTTTTCAAGAATAGAATATTTTATGTTATTCTTGCTTCAAGTCTGGCAAATTTCCTTGTCATTTCTGAACATACTTACTTTTCCCTCAGATTTTGTCAGCAAATGATGATTTACCTTGCCTCATAACCTACATGTTTTGACAAGTGACATATTCTCTCTTCTATTATCATTCAAACAAAACTATAGAAGATTTTTGTTGACAGGGATGGCTGGACTTGGCTAGTGCTCGCCATTCTATGGGAGCGTCACGCATCTCTAGTTCACTTTTTGACCTCAAAGTACAATCTGCTGCAACCACAGTTCAAGTTTCTGAGTCGATCAATGAACCCAAATCAGGTATTTCATGATTTTATCTAATACAAAGTAAAAGTTTAGATACCTCAAATATGTATGGTCTTCCTGCGAACACTTTACATCGGCATCAGTCACTGTGAGGTTAAGATAACCACAATGCTATTGTTTACTCTGAAATTTTTGATAGTACATTGACATATTGATAAATTTGTCTGGCTTCGTTGAATTAAGTGGATTACTAACGTAATGCTTCAGATCTGTAAGATATAAAGATCTAATGGACATCCTTTATGCTTTACTGCCAGAATTACACTATACACTCTCGAAATGGGGATCTTTCAGAGACAGTAGGGAAGATGTTGGAGAGTTGCAAAAATGTAATACTTCACAGTTAAGACACAGAGGATCATGCCAACTACCTGGTAGGGAATTTTCTTTTTCATTAATCTTTTTGCGATGTCTTTACCGTCTCTTGGATGATTTTGATGGAAAGTTGCATTCTCAGAAAGAGCTGATATTTTCTCTTTCCTCTTAAGAGGATTCCCAGGGTATGCGTACAGTGAGTGGGAATGACACTTCTTCTATCGCGGTTGATAACAGTGTAATTTTCTTTATGTTGTTTAAGCAATATCTCACGATTAGTTAACACTTAGCAGGGGCTGGGGCTTTAAGCTGGGGTTTCAGTTTGGGAAGAGTTTTTGGCTGCAGTATGGCAACGAAGATTGGGTCCTTGTGGGGTTTCTAAACTGTCACTGAAAGGGGTTAAAATAACCTTAGAAAACCTGGGTTAAAAACCTCATATAGATGTGTTATATAAAGTTTAGACTTAGTACTGATCAAATGTATCTATTTACATATTCTTCATTTGACTACAGATTCAAAAGGAGAGATCTAAATCTTTGGCAGTTTTCGGAGCCTTGGTACCGCCAAAGCTCAGGTCCGCCCAGATTTCATTTGAGACAGGTTAGCGTTCTTTCACCATATTGATGTTCAGTAGCACGTTTTCCAGCTTACTGTTGATGTCTATTTTGGCATTCCTTAATTATCATGCAGCACTGGAAACCATAGTAGAAATAGCAAACATGCGGTCCTTGATGTTGTCTACTTTCTCTCGGCTACAAAAGGAAAAGGTAGATCAGACTGAGGTGCAAGACAATCCAGAATCTTGACCTTGACTGGTATCCCTGTCAAAATTCAAACTGCTAGTTTAAATAACTATGGTACAGAGAGAACATCCAGCAACAAAGATTGGAAACCTCAAATCCTATTTAGTTTCTTGAGCTAGTCAAGTTGTGCTGTTATCAACAAAATCTTGTACCCGAGCACTCGTTCAGAGTGCCTGCCTACAGTTTGTATGTTATTATCATTATTCATTTTCTTTAGAGAAAGTACCTTGCAAGTTTTTTGTAAAGACCATCATCTGTGTGGATTCGAATGTTTTCAATTGCCATTCTAGTGTTGTTAGCTCGCACCTGAACTGTGATGTAAGTTGTAAGGAAAGTAGAACAGAAGTTTCTGCCCACTGCCCATATGATTTGAAATCTGCTTCCTTAGTGCTAGCCTGAGGGCAGGAGGCACTGTTGACATTAAAATACAGGTATGATTTGAAATCTACTTCCTTTGTCCAAACATTTTCACATCAAAATACATGTGAATATTCATAATTTGGATCCTCTCATTTACATTACAATTAGTGGATGGTCCATGTTGACAATCTTAACCGCCCATTGTTTTTCAGATGCTTGTCATTCAATCTACTCATAACTAAAACATGTGTTACACGCAAAATTATAAGCATGTTTGTTTTGTTGCAAGTGGCTGCAAGTCGTAAGTCATAAAATGAGAATGGGAAAGTGAATTGTAATAAGAAAAATATATTGTGTTTTACGGTGATTGGTTGGTAAAGTGAAAGCGTAAATGGGAAAGTATATTGTGTTTTACGGTGTTTGGTTGGTAATGTAAAAGTGTAAGTGGAAAAGTTGACTACAAAATTAACTGTAGCAGTGATTTAAATATTATAAACACTATTAAATTAATTTTATTGTTGAGAATTAAATTGCAGTAATAAATTTGAGATAAAATATTAATAATTTTAATATTTTATTTATAACAATAATTTTAATAAAATATTAGTATAATTAGTATATTAACTAAATAAATAATTATAAAATTTTAAGAAAATTTAAAGTATATTAATAAAATTTTAAGAATTAATAAACGTAAATATTAAAAAAATCTTAAGAAAATAATAAATATAGTTATAATATTGTAATATTATAAAATACTTAAAAATTATTATAATATTAAATTTTATTATAAAATTATTGTAATATTATAAAAATATTAAAAAAGTAAAATATAATTATAATTTTAATAATTTATTATTATAATATTATTATAATAAATTATTATTACAATATTAACATAATAAAATATTAATATAATAATAAAGTATAATATTAATAAGGTAATTATTTATATTAAAAAAATAAATTAATTAAATATATAGTAATTTTATATTAAAGCATAATATTGTTATATTAATAAAATATTAAATCTAAATAAAATATTAAAAATTGGTATAAATATTTAATAAAATAATAAGTATTAAATTATAAAATAATTAAATAATTAAATAAGAAATTAAACGCCGTTAAAAATATTAAATAATATTAAATAATATTAAATTATATATTGATTATCAAGTAATTGCTTTGAACTGCAAGTGTACTACAAGTAGGATTTACATAACTACAAAAATAACTGTAGGAGCTGCAAGTGAGAAAACATGATTGTAAAAGTGAGTTTTATATGACCATAAAATTAACTGCAATTAAGAAAATGAGAGTTACATTTTGCAAGTTGTTTTGCAGCCAAACAAACAGCGAAACTTACGGCTAAACAAATAGGCCCTACATTATGCTTAGAAAGATCACAACCATGCACAAGTACTGGATGGCTGTAACACCGACTTATTCGGTCCACTAATCCTTAATCAGAATCAATAGGTTCCATCATAATACCAGATTCTAGTATGTTAAAATGATGGAAGCCCCCATTCGATCCTAAGGAATTGTTTCTAGACCCTACTTTGTGATGGCTATCCTTTTTGTTCATCATGCTGCTTAAAATGAATGCTGTCGTTCTCAATACCAACCTCTGTGCTCAAGAGAAGAAGAGTTTCATCAAAACAACACACCGATGATACACATTTCTTTTCATCATGCTCTTACCATGCCCAAAGTAGCAGCTAAAAAGATGTGAGAAACAATCAATGCTCCGAATATCAATGACCAACTTGCAGTCATTATGTACATGTACATGTCTGTATCCGCAAAATTAAATAGAATACTTGGCACTCGACAGTAAGTCATCTGCCATTTAATACCCGTCAAAATAGTGGCTACAAGTATTTGTTCAATGCTAAATTACATCAAGCTGCATTTCACATGTCAGCAGTAGTATCACAATTTTTTGTTGAATGGAGAGATGGATAAATCTGATTCTCTCACCAAATACAGGAGAAAATTTCTTCTACACCCACCCCAAATTCCTCTCTTTGATACCAGGATTACAAATTACAAATATAAAATCGCGTGTTAGCAAATATCGAAGTTAGAACAGTGCTACCGAGATCAGTTATCGCAAGGGAAAGCTACACAGCAATTATGCCGAGCACATGCATACATTTGGTATCAATCTTCTAATCATACCTGAAATACATCAGCCATGGCATGCACCCATATTTAGGGATATGTCACTTGTATGATAGTCCTTGACTTTTGGTTTGGACGCTTTCCCAGCATGAAGGCATGACCATGAGACTATGCGGATGACTGTGGCCTATATGTCTGGGTTATCAGGAACCCGCACTTTCCAAGGCATGCAGCACCACTAAGTTAAGAAGAATTAGATGAAGATGTGGCATTAATGGGTGGCGTATGAAAACCAGGATCTTCACAGTTGTGGATATTGTAATCCAATTCACATAGTTGATCCTTCTTCACTTGAATTTGAAGTGTCAACCTTCTGTAGTTGGACCTTACCCTCTGTAGAAAACATTACCATTTAAATGCTTCTTTAGCCCTCAGGGAAAAAGGGAAAAAATAAATAAATAGAAGACATATATAGCAGCTGTTGATTTTAGGAGTAAATAAATAAAGGCGAAAGCTAAATTTTAATACTATTGCTTCTAATTCATATCTATGGTCAATCAAACAAGGTGGTGGTTTGAAGGGGCAACTACATGAAGTTCAAGATACAAACATTAAACAGTTGCATCATTCATCTTGTGAGGATTGAGAATGCAATGAGTAAATGGACTAATTTGTGGGATTGAAAATTCTAATGTTCTCATAAGTTTTGAAATTCAACATGCTCAAGCTCAGTTGATCAACTTAATCTTGAATACCATCATTTATTATGTTTGTCCTGCTTTATGTCATTTCCTGCTGAAAGATTCTAAGAAGCTCAATCCCTTCTTATTTCCTGGCTTTAGTTTAATTGACCTGATGTAAAGTAAGTTGTGTTGACTTCAAAGTTAGCTTTCTTCTAATGTTTCAGAGATACTGATCATCCACTCATTATTATTACTGTTAAGTCATTAGTATTTAGGTTATTGGGTTATTAGGTGATTACTAATATTTACCCATATACCCTCCTTATTTTCTATATATATCTTGTAACTCTCTATTATCTAATATACAAGGTTTTCCTCTTTAGGGTTCCTATTTATCTACATGGTATCAGAGCAAAAGAAACCCTAATCCTCAAATCCACCATCTTTGTCTCTTCCTTTCCTCAAAGATTTCTCTTCCTCTCCTCCACAAACCCTCCCTCAACTGCCGCCACCTCCCCAAATCCTCTCTTCAAGTGCCACCACCTCTCCCTAACAGTGCCGACACCTCCAAACACTCCTTCCAAGTGCCGCCACCCCCTTTTTATGTGTCGCCACCCTCCATAGGGTCCAGAAAGTGCTGCCCCTCCCCCCCCCCCCCCCCCACACAGCGTTGGATCTTCATAAAAATCAGATTTTTTTTTTTTAAATCTGATCTGGTTCTTTTACTGCTCCACAAGCCATATCTGGTGAGACATGATCTGTTTACTACATAAAAATAAGATTTTTACATCTGTTCTGACTATTTGGATATCCTACAAGGCTTTGTTGGCTGAGACATTGTTACATTGATGCTAATCTGGCTCTGGTAACTGAGTTGCTTATTTCTTCATTACTGTCTGTTTACTGCCACTACTGGCTATCTTTCTGGTGATTTCTCTGACTGGATATTATGTCTGAGACAACGAGTTCATCATCCACTATGACCTCCTTTTCGATGGTTGAAACTTCTGTCCCCAAGACAAGGTTAGGGACTATCGTGAAGTTGAATGGCTCCAACTACCTATTGTAGGTGCAGGTGTTCCACATTTTTATTGGCGTTCAGAACAAATTAGCTCACCTCCTACAGCCTCCACCTGCTGATACAGATCCCACATATGTGACTTGACTTACTCGAAATTATTCTGTGATGACATGACTTCTCAACAGTCTGGAGGAGAAGATTAGTGGTAGTATCATATTTCTGCCTACTGCTAAGACATATGGGATACACTGAAGGTGATGTATAACAATGAAAAGAATCTCTGAGGGTATTTGAGATCTATAAGCGTCTGTTTGAACTCAAACAGGGAGACAGATCTGTGTCTGAGTTTTATGGAGAGCTCAAGAGTCTGATTGATGAGTTAGAGATGTATCAGTCGTCTGTTACTGATGCTACGACACTGAGGGGGTATATTCAAGATCTCGCAGTGCGGGGTTAGACTCTAGAGGAAATAGTATTCTTACGTTGATTGCCACCTTCTCGAGAGTTATGCGAGTATCTACTAGAGCTGATTTTCCTCTGCACCTTCCATTGAACAGTCCGCCATGATTTCTGGACGTGGCTGTGATCGTGGCCGCGATTTTGGAGGACGAGGACATGGATTTGTTAAAGTGGATGTGACTCGTATGGAGGCAGACAGAGCGCCTCTGAGAAAGGACCCCAGCAATGCAGGCACTGTGAACGCAGTAATCACATCTCCGAGAAGTGCTGGGAGAAATTTGATCAACCTGAATGGGCACAGTTTTCTGAGTCTGACTCCTCTGCTCCGCGTAGCACACCTCAGGACTATTCGTCCACTTTCTCCACTCTTCCTAGATCTTCCACGCTTGTACTGACACAGGAGGAATATGATCGACTTCGACAGCTAGAGTTCTCTCAGAACAATCTTTCAGCAACTCAAGCATCTACTTCAGGTATGCACGCCTACACCGACTCTCCTCAAAAGCTCTGGATATTAGACTCTGGAGTCTCATCCCATATGACAGGTATTAAAGAAAAGTTTATTTTCTTAAATATGTCCACTACCTACCCCTCTGTTAAAATTGCTGATAGTATCCAGTCTCCTGTACTAGGCAACGAGATAGTTCTTGCTAATCCATCCTTGACCTTTACTGGTGTCCTTTATGTTCCATGATTCATGTTAGTCTCAGATCTATCAGTCAACTTACTAAACAAAATAACTGCAACATAACATTTTTTCTGTCTCATTATGTGTTTCAGGACCTGTCAACTGGGAAGAGGATTGGTTCAGAGCATGAGAGAGAAGGCATATACTATTTGGACGATCGAGTGACCCCTACGGGCTTGGTTGCAGGTCTCGCATGACTTAGTTGTATCTCCTAAAAGAGGTCAAAAGTGTCCAGTGTAACTGAGTCTTTCTTTAATGAAATAAAGAATCAACAGTTTCTACTTTTATTCTTATATTTCGTACTGACAATGCACTGGAGTATGTAAAAAAAAATGTATTTATTTTTTGTTTCAAAAATAGAATTATTCATCAGACCTCTTGTTCTCAAATATCCCAACAAAATGGAGTTGCTGAAAGAAAACATACATATCCATGACTCTTTGTGTTTTTAGATGCACTTGTTTTGTTCAGGACTTGTCTCCTGGGCTATATAAGTTAGCTATATAAGTTATCTTTTAGATCTATAAAGTGTCTTCATCGGGTATTTTAGAACACAAAAAGAATACTGGTGCTATAATCCCTCCACAAGAAAGTATTTGGTGCCTGCTGATGTCACATTTTTTGAATCTGTTCCATATTTCTCTACGCAGGTTCATGTCGCCATATCTGAGATTGTTCCTCCTTCACTGTCTGTGTCATTGCCTACACCTGCTGATACAGCTTCTTTGCCAGCGCCACCAACAGAAACTACAAATCCACCTGCATCAAAGCCAGTTCGGGATTTCATATACGTCTATACTCATCGCCCAAAGGTTTCTACCCCCGAACTAATTCCGACTAACTCCTCTCCAGCTGACGGTCCTCCTCCACCATCAGCTTCTCCATCTGATCTTGATATTCCTATTGCCCTTCGAAAATATAAACAGTCTTGCACTGATCACCCTATTTCTAATTTCATTTTTTTATGATCACCTAAACCCCACTTTTTGACAGTTTGCTCTCGCTTTATCTTCTGAGTCTATACCCGAGACTTAAACAGAAACTTTATTGGTACCTGCCTGAAAACAGGTAACGGATGAGAAGATGGAAACTCTTGCTTCTAGAGGAACTTGGGAGTTAGTTTCCGCACCTACAGATGCGATGGTTGTTGGTTATCGCTAGGTATTTGCTCTAAAGTACCAACCAGATGATTTTGTGGATAGATATAAGGCCACACTCGTACCCAAGGGTTATACTCGACATATGGCATCGACTATTTTGAGACGTTCTCGCCAGTTGTCAGGATGAACTCTATCAGGATTCTGTTCTCTATTGCTGTAAATTTGTTATGGCCATTATTCTAACTGAATGTCAAAAACGCCTTCTTATATGGGGATCTTCAAGAGGAAGTGTATATGGAGCAACATTCAAATTATGTTGCTCAGGGGAGACTAAAGTCTGTCGTCTAAAGAAGGCTATATATAGACTCAGAGTCCAAGGGCGTGGTTTGAGCAGTGTTCTAAAAATTAGTTTCATTATTCGTACGGTCCAACACTGAATAATGATTAATCGGATTAATCGGGGATTAATCAGAGATTAATCATTTTTGAATATTTTAATATATTTAATTATATTTATACACAACTACATATGAATATATACAATTAATTATTGAAAATACATAGATATTATACAAGACAATATCTATATGTGAAGTTATAAACCATGATATGATGAACAAGACAATATGAATATATACTAAAAAAAGAAATAAGAGAATTTATCTCTTCGAATTGGTAATCCAAGATTTTAAATTTTGCAACATAAATATAAATCAAAAAACTTACTTGCAAAATGAGATAAATAAAAAAAATTTGTCAATTTATTAATCAAAATAATGAGCTTTAAAGAATGATGAGAAAAGATTGCTAAATAAGTTAATATGAAAAATAATAAAAAATAATAAAACATAAGTATCACTTTATGCAAAATGTACAATAATAAAATATCATAATTCATCTATTATTTAATAAATAACAGTTCATCTACTATTTAATAAAAGATTAATATCAAATCATCAACATCACAACATAAACTACTTAACGATCCAACACACACAAAGTGACAAGTTTTCCAAATAAAAAAAATGAAATGCCTAAATAATTAATCAGGTATTAATTGGATTAATCAGGGATTAATCAAATTAATCGGGCATTAATCATTTTGGATCCGATTCATCGCCTGAGAGCATAATCAGAGCGATTAATATAATATTAAGCGGGCTACCACTGAATAGGATTAATCGGCCGATTAATTGGCCGATTAATCTGATTTTTAGAACAATGGGTTTGAGAAGTTCAGTCTTACCATTCTGATATTGGCTTTCGACGATGTCATTCAGATCACTCTGTCTTCGATCACCGCACAAAGTCTGGCGTTGTAATTCTGGTTGTTTATATTGATGATATTTTGCTGAATGGGAGTGACTCAGCTGGGATAGTGGAGACTAAGATATATCTCAAGTGTCATTTTGTGATCAAGGACATGGGACGTCCAAAGTTAGACATAAAAAAACACAGTGTACTTCTTTCTCAGTGAAAGTATGCTCTGGACCTTCTGAAGGAAACAAAATTTTTGGGATGCAAGCCTGCTAATACACCAATGGAAGCCAATGTGGATTTATGGTTTGATAACAATCATACTTGATGATCCAGGAAGATATAGGAGATTAATTGAAAACTGATCTATCTTATGGTGACTAGGACTGATATAACTTTTGCTGTAGGAGTTCTATGTAGATTCATGCATCCGCTCAGAGACCCATTGGTTAGCTGTGATAAGAGTTCTATCTTACATCAAGAGTTGTCCAGAAAAAGGGTTGGTGTATAGGAAACATAGATATTTACACATTTCTGGATACTCTGATTCAGGATATGCTGGTGATTGAGGGAATAGGAAGTCTACTACTAACTATTGCACCTTTGTTGGAGGAAATCTGGTGATTTGGAAAAGCAAGAAACAAAATGTGTCTCACTCAAGTGCTGAAACTGAGTATAGAGTTAGGCTCATACGACATGCGAGATGGTGTGGTTAAAAAATTTACTGATGGAGCTTGGTTTCAGACAGTCTGGACCTATGCCTATGCATTGTGATAACCAGTCTGCCATCTATATTACTCAAAACATAGTGTTTCATGAAAGGACCAAACACATTAAGGTCGACTGTCACTTTGTCAGAGATACTTGGACCAAGAAGATGGTTATGTTCCAGTTCACACAGTCCTCGAAGCAGTTAGCTGATTTACTTACCAAAGCTGCCTCACCTCAGATGTTTTCTACTCTTTGTAGTAAGCTGGGCATGTTGGATGTCTATGCTCCAGCTTAAGGGAGAGTGTTAAGTCAAGTCATTAGTATTTGGGTTATTACTCATATTTACCCATATACCCTCCTTGTTTTCTATATATATCTTGTAACTCTTTATTATCAAACCTAAAATGCTTAGAGAACTTGAATATTATTATTTTGTAGTCAATAAACTGTTTGAGGAGCTACTTTTTTTGCTGTTGTTACTTGCAAACTTGACCCACACTTGATAAGCACAGAAATGAATGATTTGCAATAGCTTTTAATCCTTAGATAAATGAGCTACTGGTTCTTTTCTTTCAGTAGTTTAGTAGATATTCATGAAGTAGATCTAAAGCTAGAAGCCATTAAGAATAATGTTTTGCCACTTCACAGCAGTTCCCCACTTGAACTTTACTATTAGTTAGAAAACTGCAGAAAGTGAAACACATCTAGGCAAGTCTTTTATCAGTAGATTCATACCAGCATACTACAGTAATGGAAAAAACTATATCACTCTAACTAGCTACCCCTTCCGCTGTGACTAACTTGTGCCATGTGATTCTCTATATATTGCACCATGTTAGCAATAAAATGCCATGATCTAAAAATGCAGATCTTGATTGGATGTCAATATTGGAGATAGCAATATGCATATAATTAGTGGGCAAGATGCCAATCTTGTGAGGGCAGGTGATATAAGAGAGATACAAAGACCAAAGTTTTGAAAAAGTTGAGGTGGGAAAAAAAAAACCATAATCAGATGTCAGGCACTTCTGATTCACTTCTATATCTAGATTTTGATTTGCTTTCCTCTTGGACATGCATTAGAATAGCAATATTGTACCAAAGTTCATCTTTAAGATATACCATAGGCGCAAAATAAATCAATGCTACAACTGCAGACAACTAAATGTTCAAATATTAACTAAAAACTGCTCATGATCAATATTTACCACTTTTAACAAAATAGTTCGGTATCAACATAATTTCGCATGAACATCGATAAAGCGGTTTGCAACAGAAGACTTGACAAGGAACTTAAGCAGTTCATTTCACACACAACAAAAACTCAAAATTTGTGGACTAAACAGAGGTAGAAGTAAGCTAATGAGTTGTTGCAGAAAAAACCTCTAACAGCATGATATAGTAAAAGTCCTCCATGTGCTGCATCAGCGCAGTTCCATCTCTGATTGAACGAAGTAGATTTATTTCAGTCTGCAATATTTTTTCTACAAGCTGCTTCTCCCCTTTCATCTGCACAGATGTTTCATAAGATAACAGGGTGTTGTCAAATATTAGTATAAAACAACTGGTGTGGTAAATGCTAGTGCTTAGTGCTTTAAAATCATTTGAATTTCTTCAACAGACATGAAAATCCAGTGAGGTTCATGTTTCACTTTTCAGCTTTAGCAGAGCAGAGAAGTACTAACAAAAAAAAAACTCGTAGCGTAAATGGTAAACAAAACTTCATCTTATAGAGCCAAATCAGTGTTAAAAGAGCAGGACATATTGAATAGCTCTATGTCATTATGCTTCAATAATTAATATAATGTATAACATAACAAAAAAGAAAAAAATTAGACCAGCTTGCTGTAGTGTTATAGTTTATTGTATATCATAAAATGGTAACGATGACACTTCGTAAGTATCTATCTGGTCGCTAGAGACAACGAAGCATTTATTCAGGAGGCAGTCTGAAGTTATTAGAATCATATTTGTGATAGACATGAATGCTGCCACATTAGAATATACACTTTGGAAGATGGGAGCAATAATATATCTCTATTCTAGAAATTAACAAGAGATCAATCTGAAAGGAGACATAGTAAATGACTTCCCTTAAAAGAGAGAGAGAGAGAGAGAGAGAGAGAGAGAGAGAGGTGACAGTCAGATGACAATGTCTATTTCTAATAAGCACAATAATCAAGAACCCTCTATGCATGAGCATAGTCCTGCAAGAATTAAAGTCTTCAAGCTGATGACTTTCTAGAAACATGGTTTAGCATGCTTTGAGAGATTATGCCCTAATTGTTGAATATTTTGGATGTTTAAATATCAAATGAGCCTCAAATCATATTGCCAAGAGCCTGAAGTAACAAGTCGGGAAGCCTTACCCCATAGCAAGGAGGATTGGGCAATAGGAGATGGATTAAGAACAGCTGCAGAATTTTTTTAGGCCTCAAAACCTCCTATTTTGTTATTATGATGTGTATGTTTGACAGTCAATGCTTTTGGGATGTCTTTTGAGTTATGCACATGTGAACTATCTTGATCTCCTCATCCTTTTATAAGAGATGACTTATGTTGGATATTGTGATTCATTATTTTTTATTTAATGGAACTGATGGGAATCAGACGGCTCAGATTTACTAGTATTTATTCAGATTTAGAATTTAAATTTGTATTTAGATTTAAGAGTTATTTGAATCTAGATTTGGTTAGATTTGATGTAATCAATAATTACACGTATGGTGCACATACTGTAGGCTATATATATTCATGTAGTGAACTTTGAGATTTAACAAAGATTTAAATTAAATTTATGAAGCTATTTGCTTTTGGTATTGATTTTGATCTCATAGATTGAATCATAGGTGGTGAAGCCAAGATTCGGGTTACGATCCGTGATTTTATCTTTCCTTTCCTCTTTTTTCTTTTCCAATTTCACCAAAATCCCACAACAAACCCTAATCCCCCCTCTGTCCCACATCAATTTGATATCAGAACTAAATACTTGATATTTTCTTCCTCCACGAAAAAATCTCTCCCCCTCCACAAAAAAAACCTAGATCTATCTCTTCCCTCTTTCTCTTCTTTGTTTGCCAAAAAAGAGAGGAAAAAAAATCAAAAATTAAAATAAAAAAATCAGAGAAAAAAATTACTGTTCTGTGAACAGTAACCCACTGGTTATTGTTCACCTTCCCCCCTCGCCTACCCGCGCCGTCCATGACCCCCACCTGCGTCGACCTCCTCCGCCCTCGTTTTCGTTTTCCGCCGTCAGCCCCCCCCCCCAACGAATCACCAGCATCATCCGACATCGCCGGCGTCTCTTCGAAGCCACATGAACACTCGTCGAAACCTCCCCATCACCACCATCTGAAGCTGCAAGCCCTCACAGATTGTCGACTGCATTTGAAACCTCCTCCGTCTTCGCCGACGAACGACGACACTTCTCCGAGCTCGCTGGCATCCTCTGAAGCCACCACTGCCATCCTCACCTACGCCTCAATGTTCCCCGCTGACAGAGTTTCTCAACTCGTCATCACCGATCTTCACGCCACCCCCTCGCTCTGATCATTGCTCGTCGTTGACGCCAGAACAGCCAAGGGAACTCGCTGCCGGCCTCGCGAGCCCTAGCTACGAGCGAAAGGAAGAGAAAGAAGTTAAACGGGTTCGGGTTTGATCTCAACCCAGACCCGTACTATTTCAAACGGGTTTAAGTTTCTAACCCGTTTCCATTTGGGTTTAAGTAAAGCGGTTTGCATTCGGCTTTACTCCAGCAACCCGACCCGCGACCCGATAAACAAAGGAACTGACACGAGTTGCGGCTCAAACCCGAGCCACGCTGACATCATCAGCTCAACCCGAGCCGACCCAGAGCCGTTGAGCCAATTGAAGCCATCGACTTCGACCCGGCTCACCTGAACTGGCGTTGACGTCAGCTGAGCCAGTGCTACCGTTATAGGCTATTCTGAGCCGCCATTATTCACTGCAGAGCACAGTTTTGTTCCAAAGTCCATTTCATGCCCGTTCGGAATCCGATTCAAGTTCCGTCTGAAGCGTTAGGTTCGTGACTGAGTCCTCGAGATACTGAAATAATTTCACAACTTTTGAGCAGCAGATCAAACCTCCATGAGCTCTTGTTTGAGGCCGATACAGTTCCTACAGCAGTCCAACAACATTTCAGGACCCGTTCGAAGTCTAATTCAAGTTCTGTTCGAAGCATTGAGTTTGTAACTGAACCCCCAGAGCCGACATGAAAGAGAATTTCGATCGCATGCTAGAGAAACTTGACCTTAAAACTAGTTCAGAATTACAATTCCACATTACAGAGAATATATTCACGAGGCGAAAGTCGACATATCAATAGCATCACTAGTGATGATGCTAGAGCCAGAGCCAGAACTAGAAATTGCTGACGAGGATCTCGAAGTTGTTGATGAGCCGGACCCAAAGCCAAAAGTGAAAGCGTCTCTTATTAAGATCCTTGTAGATCTTCCAGCGGAGCCTATCATGGAGCTATTGCCCTCTTCACCAGCTATGAGGGTTCCCTTATCCCTGAGGTCGTGTACGACCTGATGCACATCTTTCTAAATGAGACTCACAGGAGTTTGGCATCTTGATATGTGGTTCAATTTTTAGCAGAACTGATTTGAGCTGTTTTGCTGCATTTATCTTGCTCGAGCTACCTCTGACTGCGGCCGATCTGTCACGTAAGCCAGTTCCACCACCACAGTGGCTCAGGCATGATGCATCAGTGCCACTTTCCCTGAACACCACCTTGGCCTGATTGATGCGATTTGCGGTACAGTTCTACCGATCGTGCCTGCTACTCATTACCATTGCATTTACCAGAGATGAATGCTTTTAAGCTGGGGAGAATGATGGGAATCAATTTAGTTATTATTCAGTAGGCTTCTTTTTAGTTGTTTTATTTTATTTCGTGTGTTTTTTTAGTCCCACATTGGTTATGATGGGAAAGTCTTCTTTGTAGGGGCCTATATAAGGTCAAGACTTGTAATTAATTATTTAGACTATGATAAATTAAATTAAACCCTTTTTATTGGAGCATTGTGATTTGTTTTCAAAAAATGAATCTTTGCATGGTGATGTGGAGAGAGATCTCCCGGGTGCTGAAGTCCGAATTCATCTTTATCACCTCAAAACGCTCATTTCTTCCCTCTTTCTTCCTTTCCCCATTCCCGTATTACATCAGGAACTGGCTAGTGCTAACCCACCTGTCGCTTGAAAAAAAAAAAGAAAAATCCTTAAATTCTGCAAATTCTAATTAACACGTCAAATAATAGCATAAATATAACATCCAGAATATGCTTAACAACCCAAATAAACCAGATAGAGATGACTACCAATACTGAAGCATACAAAGGATGAAAAAACTATTTACTGCACTTCAAAGAACAGGGATAGACCAAGTTTGTCAACTTATGCTGTGGTTTCAGTAAATAGAAAAACTCACCAATAGGCTAATACAGGTAAATGAAACACATTGAAATAAAAGCTACAACATAAGTTCTCTTATACAGTGCCACGTGTAAAGGAAAAAACATTATATCATGAGATGAAAGATAGAGAGCAGGAAGGTACATCAACTTACAAATTCACTACCAAGAACATCTGGTGTGGACTCTCCAATCAAATCTCCTTGGTGCTCATCTCCTAGAAGCTCTTTATTAACCTGCAACAGTGTGTATTCTTACAAAAATTATATGGTAGCGATGGTAGACAATTAGGCTCAAAAAAATTTCATAACAGAAGCATTTACTTTCCAATTCAGAATATAAGCAGACAACAAAATCTAGCATCAGAATACATTCATAACAGTTACCATGAGCATAACCATTTTCCCTAATAGCAAATAATTAATTTGCCGTAGTATGAAAGAATCAAAATGACTGGATGGTTTCACATGGCCGTTTTTACGTTTCACATGGCCGTTTAACGGGATAGAATACAAATAAACTAGATATAATATCTTAGCTAATTAGATGTTAGTTATGTTTGGTTCAATGTTTTTAAAAGCTCGCTTCAATGTGCTTTAGAGTGTAGCAGTGACACTTTGCTGCATAGCCTGTAAGGTCAGCTCTAATCTTGTGAAACTTACATTATTTGCTGTGAAGCTTATGCTATTTGATATGAAGATTTGCATTTTTGGGCAGTGAACTATACATTCTCTTTCTCTGGGTAGTGAACTATATTCTCTGAACTGCATAATGAGATGTTAGTTATGTCTGATCCCATGTTTTGAAAAGTTCTCTTCCAATGCTTCAGAGTTTAGCTGTTACATTTTTCTGTATAGCCTATAGGGTAATAAAGCTCTAGTCTAAGAACCTCACATTGTCAGCTTACATTATTTTATGAAGCTTATTTGACAGTGATCCACACCCACCCACCCCCCCCCACCCCCAAAAAAAAAAAAAAAAATCTCTTCCTTCAAGCAATTTAGAAGGATATTAACTAACTTCTCTGACTTTATTTTAAAAAAAAAAACATCGAGTGCATATTTTGGAAATAACAAAATCCTCCACAATGATGCTTGTGTTGAAAACTTCACTTCCATCACCTTGTATCCACTTATTGTACACACCAGTTTATCTGGCCCTTCCTACTACAAATACTATATCCATCTCAACATTACAAATTATTGCAGACAATCCCCATGTTTTTACCTGAATTGTCATCTAGATTAGGTGCATATTGCATGATACAGAAAAATTGTTTTCGTAATTTCAATATACGCACATGCAGACACACAACTTTTAGAATAAGAAAAAGAAAATTTGTGATGCTTATGCTTTCTTTTTGCATCAAAGGTCACACTATCACTTTGTTAATAAGTTCTTTGCCTTGTGCGTGTGCTTTATCAAACATTGGTTTGATTACCTAACAAAATTTGCTCGAGCAAAGACATAACCGAGTGAAAGAAAATTTCTTTAACAACAGATAAAGCAAGATATTATATATGGGAAATACTGATGAGAGATGAACTACAAGAAAGGAGGGATAATTGAGAACGAACACTAAGAAATCTCAACCTAGAGTTTGTAACAAAAAAAAAAGGGTTTGAGACTCTCTTCATAGGACATCTCATCCAAAAGCACACTGACTACAAATACATCAATCGTAATTTTAATATTCATCAACTGTGAAACTCAATAACGATCTTAGCCTTATATAAGCCTACAACAAAAGGAAAACTCCTACACAACCAATATGAGACTAAATAACAACTAAACTAACTAAAAAAACAAACTAATTTTAATGCCCCCATCAAGTACTTATTGTACTAAAAATATGGTAATGCTTGAGTAAAGAACACTACTACAACACCACATACAACAGAGCAGTGTAGCCTAGGTACTTCTAATATGAAGCCGTACTCGTATCGGAAACGTGGACACTCGTGTCAGACATTGACACTTCCTTGGACACTTCTCAGACTTATCCTCAATAATGTGCAATTTTTTTTTTTAATTCAGGACACTTGGCACTTCTTGGGCACATGTTCTACTTTGTCTTATACTTCTTGGCTCATATTATATATTTGAAATATTTATTTACTTTCCCTTATGTATCAAAGACTAAACTATAGTGACCCCTATTTTAAATATCGGCTGAGTCGGCCGAGATATCGTCCGATATCTCCTTTTTTGCCTGCTGTCGATACGATATGGAGAAATCATTCGCCATATCTTTTGCAGCAAAAAACGGCCAATATTTGAAATATCGGCCGATAAATTGCCCAATATATCGCCTGATATGAAATAACTTATTTATTACACGACTGCGTGCAAATGTACATTATGTTTTACTGTCTTTGCATGCATATTACATCATTTTAATTAGGTAAATGATATCTATCAGTATTTCATTATATATAGTGTCTGATATGAACGCCCGATATGCGCGCATATTCCCGATATCTCTTTCGATGTCTGATATCCGATATGAAAACCCCCATCCGATACGATCCCGATATCCGATATTTAGAACCTTGATAGTGACACAAAAATGTGTTAAAGATATTAACTTATATAAAACTATGATAAATTTAAATGTGTCCAATATAAGAAGTTAGATACATTGAACTATGTATATGAACTTTTTAGATGCAAAAACATGACTGAATAGCATGCATATTTATGCACTCTAATTATATATATATAAAGAGAGAGAGAGAGAGACTTCTATCATTCCAAAAGGATTGGAGCCGGAATCCTTCCCACTCAAATTCAACCCTCTGACATTCGAATACAAGATCCACTCCGTTGAAGTTGATCTATATTATTTCAGTATCTATAAACCAAAAATCAAGTGTTTTGAATACTTTTTGCCCATCCATCAAGCGACGCAATATGGACGGCTGAAAGTAGTGAGTTGGTTAGATTTATGTTTTTAGACATACATACAAATTCTCGATCCGGCCATTTCATTATGACCTAAACATTTAAAACCCCTACAAATCAAGTTTTGTTAGGTTTCAAATGTTCCACACCGTTAACTAACCAACTCACTATTTAGGCCGTCCATTTTCCCCTTACTTGATGCATGGTCAAAATACATTCAAAACACTTGATTTTTAGTTTATAGATACTTGAAATAATATAGATCAACTTCAATGGAATGGATCTTGTATTCGAACGTGGGATGTTGGTATTTTAGTGGGAAGAATTCGGCCTTAAATCCTTTTGGAAGGACACAAGTCAATCTCTCTCTCTATGTGTGTGTGTGTGTGTATGTATGTATATACGTGTGTATATATATATGTATGTATATACGCGCGCGCGCGTGTGTATATTCTCTCTCTCTCTCTATATGTGTGTGTGTTGTACTGTCACAACGCCATGTCCTCGTGTCCTACTTTTTAACTTTTTAAAAATTGCCGTGTCTCGTGTCCATGCTTCTTGCAGCAGAGTATTACATATGAGAAATGCTTATTGTACCATAAATATGGTACTTCTAGAGACTGATGCATGTATGCCCCACATTAACTGCTAGGGGTCCCACACATCAAGAAGAGTAATATGAAATCAATGTAGTGCCATGTTGGTAGTGCGAAAAAAAAAAACCATAAGCAATATTTGTCCAGTCATTGGCAGGTTGCAGGTAAATGTCGTAATGTTTTCTCGGTCAATCTCCTACTCTTATGTGAAGCACATGTAAATTCTGTCCCGTGTTTCATTATACATTTTTGCAATCTGGATTGAGGATACAGTTAGTTAGTCCTATCATTTATTGAAGAAAAGCAAAGCTGCAGCTGTTCAGGAGCCCATAATGGACTGAGCTGACAAAACAGTTCCAAAGCCTGAGTTATTCAAAAATAAAACTGATCACCAACAAATCCAGAGTAATACCGACAAAAACAAAACATGAAATAGATCAACATTTGAATTCCAACATTTTATATGGAAGCAATAATAGTAATAATCTATAGCAGAGTTTGAGCATAATACCCACCAAAGACTCCTTGAAATATCCAGCAACAAGATAAACAGGCTGGGCCATATGGCAATAACCCATCAGGCGGGGGACTGTTGGAATAATATCTCTGTGATTCACAATTCTCCAGCTATCTTTGACTTTCTGCATAGTTGGCCAACAGATAAATAAGCAAATGTTTTACCTCAGGCTAAATGCTTGTCCACTTGGAGAAGAGAATAATGACTGCATACGTGCTGATGCAACTCATATAGGAAAGTAAAAAGTGAGAGAAAACTGACAGACCATATGAATGGCATTAACATAACAAGAGCTTGCAGTTTCTACAGGACTTTGAAATGCAGTGAACTTGATACTTCAAAGAGAAATTGTCAATTATCTAGGAGGAACCCTCTTATACTTCGCATGGTCAATCACTTCATAGATTGTTAGAGATAATTGGCTCCAGTCACCAGTGCAAGTACATCCATTTCTTTTTGTTTTCTAAATGACCTTTTCTTACAGAAGGATCCTAAATGCCAACAGTTAAACATAGAGCATATAACTAAAATTGCACCCCGAACTAATCATGTGCTAACCACATTAGTATCAGTTATAGGAAGAAAAACTATTTTGTGGCTTCCCATTGAAGTACTACAACAAGCACATAAATTAATTCTTGGGAAAAACTGGATTCAAATCGGAAATTCAGAATTGATGTATAGATATCGAAAGATTAAAAAAAGACTCCCTGATTCGAAGTTGTATTACTTCTAAGCGTAACTGAATCCAATGTTTTGTGGATTTAAAATTTTTCTAAACTTTTTATTGGAGGGGGCAACAAGATCTCTATAAATTATGAATGATTTTGGTTTGTTGGTTGGTTGTTGAATTCTTATTGATAATGTTAATAGGGACTCCTAATAATTAATCAAAATGTGTGATTGGTCAGTGAGAAAGGAACGTAAGGTTCCAAGTAAGTGGTTTTGATACTTTTGAGATAGTTGTTTCATATTACATTCTTATATTAAATTTAATAATTATCCATGTGCTATCTTTATTTTCTGAATATGTAAACTTGTTATATTTTGCCTAACTTATCTTCACGAGCACAATATTAGTAATTTGTAATAAATAGATGCACAACATAACTTATCTTGTGAGTTATTTATTATTTCCTCAATCTATATTGTATTTGCCTTTTCTTTTATAACATAATACATCACAATTTGTGTTTACTCATGTATAGCTAGATACTTTCTTTGTGCAATCTGATTTGATAATTATCTTTCCTTGAGATTAAATGCTTTTGATAAACTATGAAAGACTACATATTTATTGATATGGAAAAGAGTTACAAAATACAATACATAAAGTCATGAGCAACCCCCTCTTTATATAACCCATACAAGACCCAATCCCTATTCAAACTATTGACTCGTAATACTATTTGGACTCTAGAACTCCAAATACTATTAGAATTGTACAACTGAATAACTCTATAAATTAACTAAAAATTATTATCTAACATTCCTTTCAAACTCAAGATGGAATGACATCAAGAGTATGTACCACAAAAACTAAACAAATATTAAAACTACTAAAAAACTAATGTTCATGCTAAATAACTGAATTGTTAATGTCGAAATAGTAATTGTTGATGTAGATCTTGAATTGTTGATGTTGATGCCGAACTGAAGACAACCAATCCAAAAGAACTCAAACGGTCCTCCTTTGGGGCCTAAAACGAACTCAAACGATCCGCCCTTGGAATCTCAAACAGATTCAAACGGCCTTCTTGGGATCTCAAACAAATTAAAAGGAAGTAATGAAGCTACAAAAGTGCAAATTGTTGATGCCGAACTTGTTGAATTGCTCATGTGAATTAAGCAAAACGAGTTACCAAATTGCCGAAACGAGTTGTTGAAAAACAAAAACAAAATCCAAATAAACCTTTCTCATATGCAGAAGTTGCAAGATCGAGAGCCAAACTGAACTGAAGAAAACCAAGCTGAACAAAGATGAATTGCCGAAGACAAATAGCCAAATTATCGAAACTCAAACCAAACCAAACGAGAAGTTTTCAAAGTGATACCAAAACCAAAACAAATCTGAACCAACCGAGATATGAACCAAAGCAAAAAAAGAATCTGAACCAAAAGTACAAACCAAACCAAATCTTCCAAGAGAAACAAAAGACGAAATGCCAAACCTGAATCTGAAGCTGAACATGAATCAAACCAAGACGAATTGCCGAAGACAAACAATCAAATTGCCGAAATTCAAATCGAACAAACCACAAGTTGTCAAACCAAGACTGAAACGAAAGCAAATCTGAACCGAACTGATAAATAATGAACCGAGCCGAAGGTGTCCAAACAAAAACCTCGAATCAAACATAATCTTCCAAGCGAATTCACCAACAAATCTTACTCCTGTTGTGCGACTCTGATGCACACCAATCAAGAAAAGATTTCAAAAATCAAAATATCAAACAAAACTTCATATTGAAGGTGCTGAAATTGGGCCTTAAACTGTCGATTCTTAGACCAATCTCTACAAATTCTATTCTAAACCGTAGAATCTACAAAATCCACTTTCACCATTGCGTTTAGTACGCCCAAAAACCTTGGAATCAACTCTAAGTTCATCAAAATCAGACACCAATTCACCTATCTATGGATGAAACAATTTCAACCATCTGATTGAACACAAACATTGCTTGTATGACATTGGTGTTGTTGTTGGGACCCACAACAAATCCCGCATATTCCAACTTCTCATCTCACGTGAATGTTCCATCACGTGCAAGTGTAGAATTTTCCTAACCGTTTTGCTGTTTGGTGTTTGACCCAACACCAAATCCATGCTTGTTGGCTTGTCTCTGCAAACTGGTGTCTACTCTTATCTTCAAACCAACTCCGATCCTGAAAACCAGCTCCTTATCTTCTTCAATCGAAGAACAACTCCGAATTAAATGAACATAGAAGCATGAGATTTCGATGATCTGGACCCCAAGCAGACGTCCTCTTCAATCAACTCACTCACATTTGATGCTTTCCTTCTTCCTTCGAATCCCCAGCAACAAGCCAAAATCCCTTTTTTTCCTTTTAGAAACTGCATTGTTCGAAGTATCAGCTGAGTCGGAGATGACTCGGCCGAGTTGTCTCCGACTCAGCGGGTGCCTCAACGAGACCGACGCGAGTTGGCCCACGTTACGATTTTTGACCGACTCGAGACCGACTCGACCTCAACTTGGTCGAATCAACCAAGTCCCGATTCAACTCGGGTTGACTCGGCCGAGTCGACCCTGAGTAGGTCCACGTCACTGTGCACCCGTGAATGTCAGCGATTAAAATGAGTAGGTCCACGCCTCGGAAGGGCGAGTCAGAAGGCAGCATCCTCGGGGGGCAGCCGGAGCCACACGCCCAATGGCGAAAGCAGTTGGCGGAAAGCTCGCTGCAAAAGGCACAACATTGCTGGATGGAACGCTGGGGGAGGTCTCAGCCACAGAAGCAGGGGCAGCACTGCTTTCAGGGGGTTCCTGGCCTTGACTCCGGAGAAAGGCTCCAATTTCAAGCGGGTACCTCGGGAATACCTCGTTTCCCGTCATCGTACCCATCTTTATTTTCTTAAATTTGAAAACCTTCACTGCCCATTGACAATGATCTATCGTCGCCTGCTCGCTTCTGCCTCATCCTGGGCAGCCAGTGCTCGATTCAAATCATCCTCGAGGCACGCCTTTGTCGCGTCGAAGGCAACCTTCTCCAACCCCAGGGTAGCCTATGCCCTCTTGGCACGCTGACGCGTCTCTTCAAGCTCTTGTCGAGCCGTTTGCAGCGCGAACTCTTTTTGTTGCAACTTAGAATCCCTCTTCTACATCTCCGAGCCCTTTCTTCTCTAGCTCCCTCCTAAGCCGCTCCAGCTCTTTCTCTCGACTTGAACGAACCATTGCTTCGTGATCCAGAGCTGCTTGGAGCCGACTAATCTGCTCAGTCGCCGCCTCCCCCACAGCATTCAGCTTTTCCACCTCCCAAAGCAGCTCATCAATCTTGCCCTCCCTCTCCCTCAGAACCTCACGATGGTCATCCAGCAGCTTGAAAATAAGCACAACATTCTGAGGTCAAAGCATGAGTCAGAGGGCAAAAAAGTTCAAGTTAAAGATATAGGCAACGTGATGCTTACCCTGAAGACCTCATTCTTCAGGCGGCGCCTCCGGTCCTTCAAAGGCAGGGTCTTGATTTCCTCAAGCCCTCTGAGAAAGTCACCGTACCAGAGAGCAGCCTCAACATCCCCCCTCCAGAGATACAACCCGAATGAAGGGTTCTCGATGGTCCTCTCCAACAACAGGTCTGAAGACTCAATAGCAGCTCCCAATGAACCGACATTGCCGGTAACCATCGCGCGGTCTCCCGACAGCGAGGCTTTAGTACCCTCCGCAGCTTTGGACCTAGGCGAGGACTCGGGCTCGCCCTAGCTAGAGTAGGGGCTTTTCCTCCACTTCATCGTCAAAGAGTAACTCTACAGCAGTGGGGGCCCCCATAATCCCCTCGGGAACCTCAGAGACGGGAGAAGCTGTTCGAGCCCGAGAGTCTACTGGCTCATAGCGCCTTACCCGAGCATCCCAGCGTCGGAGAGTTGCCCCAACGCGGCAGTCGAACAACAGGCAGACACGTCCGCCATCAACTATGCCATCTCCTCCTCATCAGACTCATCGAAGTCGAGTCTAATTCTCTTCTACAAAAGAGAAATAAGTATCAAAAATCAACCCATCTAACGGTAAGCCAAAGGAAGCAGAAATTTACCTCGAGGCACAAAGATTGTGAAGATTGAGCAAGGTTCCCCTTCCCCTTGGTAGGAACCATCCGACCTGATTCCTGAAACCTTGGCCTCCCAAAGTCGACAGCTGGTGGCTCTTCTCCAAAGAGGGGGACCATGGCTCAGCGGCGTATTGGTTCTTTCACGAAGCAGATACCTTAGGGAGAACTGGGGGCATATGAGGACGATTGGGGTCTAATAGCCACCTCCAGTTGTGGTAACCCCAGTCGATGGCCGTCAACTTCCGCAACTTTGCCTCGATATCAACGTGAGCAAAGCCCCTCCGCGAGGGACATGGCCCAAGTTCCAGACGACCAGGATGGCTTCACGCTCATCCTCTGATTCGGCTTCCCACGAAACAGTCACCCGAACAACGGTATCTCGCATGCCATGATCGTTGTAAACCATATTGATGATAATCTTATCAACCTTGACAAAGTAGCGCGCGTCTTGAGGGGTCCCCCTTAGCGCGTATGCGGTGCTGAAGATCTCACGTTGACAGGCCTCGAGAGCGAACAAAGCGCAGAGGGCCTCGAATCCTAGTACCGTACGCCAGGCCACTGCCGACAACTGAGAGGGTGGCCCTATAAAAAGTCATAACAAAGCGGACGAACCTCGTCATCGGCAGCCTCAACCCCAGCGCCAGAACCTGGGGATGCATATATACACCATTATTAGGCGGAGCCTGAGAAACGTCAACACCATGGGGCAAAACTCGACTTTGATTCTTAAGTTCAAGCGAAAGCCATATTTTGCAGATACTTATCCACCTCCTCCTGATTACAGAGCCTGGAGTTTTTGGATCGAAATCCATCCCGATCCTGATACGATGTAAAGCTCTCTTCCCCTTCTCCTCTGTCATGGCCTTTCCCTTGCCCATACCGCTAGATGAACTGGATTTATCTCCTTTCTTCATCGCAACAGAAATGAAGAAAATGACCGAGATCTGAGAACCAGATGATCTAAAGAAGGCAAGAAAGAAGAAGACGCAGAGATTTGGGGAAATGCCCAAGGCCTTGAAGCGTTGCTTTTAAACCTTAAGGGAATGAGCAGTCGCTCAATCAGGACCCTACACGTTTTACAGCAGATCATATCAAAACCGTCGCTTCAAATACGCAGTCCAATCTCGAGCGTCGTGGCCCACAAAAGTGACGGTAACTTAATCGACGTTGTAGCAGATAGGACGCACATTTAAAACTCTGCTAACCTGTAAAGCTGTGCACACCACTAAAAGACAAGAACTGAAACAACAGCGATTGACCCGAGTCCAAGCGCATAGTTCCCTTCTCTGTCTGCTCCCCTCTCTGAGAGTTCTCGAGAATCCATAGCTCCCGAGGGAGTGCTCCCGACCTCCTCCAAAGAGAGGGAAGCAGAGGGGGCATCTGTAGTGGTCAGTTTCTGACCCTCTCAAGATCATGCCACGTGTCCATCCAGCATCAAACAGGTGCGCGACACGTGACCATTTCCAGAACCTCTGATAGGGAGTACTCGTTCAATTAAAACCCTGAGCGGTTCATGGTTAGAAAAAAGAGATAGAAACAGTTGTGAGAATCCCTGTCTCTAAGCCAAATCTCCATTTGAACTCGGCAGTTACAGTTCGAGAACAGATCAATCACATCAACATCTAGACGCAGACTACCAGATAAAGAGGAACTCTCGCTTAGCCAATTCAAACAAGGATGTTCAGCTCTAACTGCCTCTAAGATAAGCAGTTAAATGTTTAAACGGAGCTATACTCTACAACCTTATCCAACAGACACTACTTGTATAAATACTAGATCCCTTCCAACGTGAAAGCGGACGATCAATTGAGCCCAGAAACCCTAGCACACCAAAGAATAACCATTGTAATCACCATTATTATAGTGGAATCTTTCTCTCCATCTTTGTGATTTTTCCTTTCGGGTTTTTCACATAAATCTCTATTTGTGTCGGTTTTTCTAAAATATGCTCGACTCGTCTTCATAATTTCGATGCGTGTATAAACTCCATAGGAAATTACCCACATCACTTCTTTAATCATGGATCGCAATTTTTTGCATTTGCAATGCACGTGATCACGTGATCCTCTCGTAGTATAAATTAAAAACATAAAAGGAGAACATTTGAACCACAAGAAGAGTCTTATCATTGAACAGACTAGGTGAATTGTTCAGAATGCCAACTTTAGTGGTCAGTTTCCGACCCTCTCAAGATCATGCCACGTGTCCATCCAGCATCAAACAGGCGCGCGACTCGTGGTCGCTTCCAGAGCCTCTAACCGGGAGTCCTCATTCAATTCAAACCCCGAGCGGTTCAGGTGGTTAGAAAAAAGAGATGAAAAGAATCAGTCATGAGAATCCCTATCTCTAAGACAAATCTCTATTTGAACTCGGCAGTTACAGTTCGAGAACAGATCATCAACATCTTGACGCAGACTACCAGATAAAGATGAATCTGCTCAAACAATTCAAACCACGAAGTTCAGTTCTAACCGCCTCTGAGATAAGCGGTTGAATGTTTAAACATAACTAGACTTTGCAACCTTGTCCAACAGACACTACTTGAATAAATAGTAGATCCTCTCCAACGTAGAAGGGGACCATTAATTGAGCCTAGAAACCCTAGCACATCAGAGAATCACCATTGTAATCGCCATTATTATAGTGGAATCTCTTTCTCCGTGCATTTTTTTCTTTTTGAGTTTTTCACGTAAATCTCTGTATTTGTGTTGATTTTTCTGAGATTTGCTTGACCCATCTTCATAATTTCAGTGCGTGGATAAACTCCAAAGGAAATTACTCACAGCATTTGGTGCTTTCATTGAGATCTTTGAGACCATACTCTTGAGATTTCCCCATTCAATACCTAACCCTTCCACAAAATACCCTCGCACAATAATCATGGCACACAAAAATGCGACCTCTTATAACGCCAACACTTCCAGCGAAATCGATCTATCGGTCCTCTCTCGCGGGCAACTCATCCAGATGGTGATCGACTTACAATGACGGTTGGGCGAACAACGGGCCAAGGCAGACCGTGAGCGAGAACTAGTCGCCATTTATCGTGATAACGCAAAACGCAAGCGAGAGGCAATAACGCAGGTCAACCATCAGGTGCTCACGCAGATAAAGATTCTTCGAGAGACGAAACAATGAGTCATCAATTGGGGGCCAAGGAGACTCAGGTGGACACCTCCTCCAAGATCAACCAACATCTCGCAACTCCGGCCGACCTATGTTTTAAGCTAAACAAGATGCGCTTCAAAGTAACCTCTCCGCATAGAGACCCCAAGAGCCTTCGAGCCGATAGCTCACGGAAGCGTGCAAGGGGATATCACGCCCTTACACGGAAGAACGCTTCCCCAACAACGACGAAGACCGAGGACGCCCCAATCTTCACCCCCTGAAGCTATCGATTAATCAGATCCTTCATGTCATGAAGCATCAGCCATAGGTGAAACTCTCCAAGTCAGCCAAGCACGACACAGATTACCTGAAAGCAGGAAATTGTTCTCCATAGCGATTGAGGACACGCCACCCTGCATTGCTAGGCACTTAAAAGACACCTCGAGGACCTAGTTCAACGCGGATACCTGAACGAGTTCATCCTCGACTTGAAAGAAGATCCAGAGGTCGAAGAGGCCTTGGCCGAGACCGTCGCCTAAAGCGCTCACTCATCGACACCATTCGGAAGAGGAAGACCCCTCGCAGGCAACGGAGTTCTTCTCATCTGAAATGATACTACGTTTTAAAACCATGTAATATCCAAGAAAAATTATGCACTCTTTTATTTTGATGTTCAATATCCTCCAGGGACGACAAGCACAGTCAACAGGCTATATGGGTCCTACCCTAACCTACAAGTCTTCACCCTAACGGCATATACGGGTCGACTATCTCTCAGATTCCCCCCAAAAAATAAAGATCCAAGACGTCACACAGGAGCATCAAGAGCAGTGATTCAACACCCAAAGAAATAGAGTACACATCTCCTTATTACATCAGTTCTTACAAAAGAAGGGTAAGTTCATTTAGCCCCGCCTACTACCACTGCTTTGGTCCTCCGACCATCCCCGAGATCTCTCGTGCCAGCCGCTGAAGCTTTCAGCATGATCAGTCGGCCTTCCCAACTTGCGACCCAAACTCCTGAGCAGAGAACTAGGTCCCTCAAGGTTGCGGCTCGTACTCCCGAGCCATCCTCCGACGCTCTCCACCAGGCCGCCTGAGCGAAGGATTATAATTTGAGAGCGCAGCGTCTGTGCCTCCTTAACCAGCACCTCAAGAGCTCTCCAGAGCTCATCATAACGCTCCGATTGACGCGAAGCCTCGGCCCTCAACTCCACATCCTTCTCACAATTCTCTAAGTTATTCTTCAACACCCTAGCTTCGTGCTTGAGCGCTAACTTCTCGACGCACCCCTTATCGATCTGTTCCCGAAGCGAAGAGATCGCCGACTGGGCCGAAGTAACTTTCTCCTGAAGGTCAGACACCTCTTCCCACGCCTTCTTCAGCTCCTCAAGCCTACTCAGGAGCCTTACTTCGAGGTCTGCCTTCTCCTATCTCAATTCAGTCATTGCCTCTAGTAATTTGTGCCCTTTCTGGAACACTGCCCATCTTCTTTTTGAGATCTACCATCGTTACATTGTGGGAGATGAGCTCGCGATCCAGCTATGAAGTAAGGAGATAGAGCAGTTCAAGCTCTATATGGCGAGAAAGCCTAGGTAGCACATAGAACGAACTCGCAGCGACCTTTCGCCAGGCATTCAGAAAGTCTAGCAACTACTCAGGCTCGTCGTCTAGATCTACTTCCACCCCCTCATCTCCCCCCTCAGGGTCAAAACCTTCAGCCTCCTCGGAGAGCCTCACTTCGGAAGAGCCAGCCTTATCGGAGTTTATGCAGGCGAGGGACATCCATAGCTCCCGAAGGACCCCTCTGATCATGACCCTCCAAGCCTACGGATACTACCAAGTTGGAAACTACACGAGAAGGGTCCACCAAGCTGGCGTCCGCAACGGCCTTGAACACAACGGAAGCAAGACACTCAAAAGAGGTGAAAGCTGAAAATTCAATTATTCCATTAAAAAGGATTACATTTGATTATTACAAGCGGCAAAAGAAAAAAGGACAAGACAAACTCTCAAGCACTCACTTTGCCTTTGTGAGACATCTCGGAAGGGGAGTCGGAAGCGCAGCATCCTCGGGGGGAGCCAGAGCCACACGCCCAATGGCGCGAACAGTTGGAGGGCTCACTGCCAAAGGGCGGCATTACTGGATGGAATAGTGAGGGAGGTCTCAGTCACGGAAGAAACAGCAACAGAGGGCTCCTCGCCTTGACTCTTGAGGGAGGCTCCAATTTCAAGCGGGTACCTCGGGGACACCCCCTATTTCCCGTCTTCGTACCCATTTTTATATCTTAAATTTGAAATTTTTCATCGCTCGTTGACAATGACCTATGGTCGCCTGCTCATGTGCTTCCGCCTTATCCTAGGCAGCCAGCGCTCGATTCAAATCATCCTCGAGGCACGCCTTCGTCGCGTCAAAGGCATCCCTCTCCAACCCCAGGGTAGCCTTTGCCCCTCGGCACGCTGACGCGTCTTCTTAAGCTCTTGTCAAGCTGTTTGAAGCGCGAATTCTTTTTGTTGCAGCTCAAAGTCCCTCTACTGCATCTCTGAGCCCTTCTTAAACTGCTCCAACTCCTTCTCTCGACTTGAACAAACCACTACTTCGTGGTCTAGATCTGCTTATAGCCGACTAATTTGCGCAGTCGCCCCCTCCCCCGCGGCATTCAGCTTTTCCACCTCCCTGAGTAACTCATCAATCTTACCCTCCTCCCTCAAGGCCTCACGATGATCGTCCAGCAGCTCAGAAATAAGCACAACATTCTGAGGTCAAAGCATGAGTCAGAGGGGAAAAGTTCAAATTAAAGATATAGGCAAGATGATACTTACCCTGAAGACCTCATTCTTCAGGCGGCACCTCCGTTCCTTCAAAGGCAAGGCCTTAATTTCCTTAAGCCCTTCGAGGAAATCACCGAACCAGAGAGCAGCCTCGACATCCCCCTCCAGAGATACAACCCGAGTGACGGGTTCTCGATGGGCCTCTCCAACGACAGCTCCCAATGAACCGACATTGTTGGCAACCCTCGCGTGGTCTCCCGACAGCGAGGTTTCAGTACCCTCCGCAGCCTTGGGCCTAGGCGAGGACTCGGGCTCACCTCTAGCCAAAGTAGGGGGTGACATTCCCTCCACTTCATCGTCAAAGGGTAACTCTACGATAGTGGGGGCACCCGCATAATCCCCTCTGGAATCTCAGAGACGGGAGAAGCTGCTCGAGCTCTAGAGTCTACTGGCTCATGACGCCTTACCCGAGCATCTTCAGCCTCGGAGGGCTGCCCCGAAGCGACAGTCGAACAGGCATGCACTTTCCACCATCAACTCCGCCATCTCCTCCTCATCTAACTCATCGAAGTCGAGCCTGATTCTCTTCTGCAAAAGAGAAATAAATATCAAAAATCAACCCATCCAATGGAAAGCCAAAGGGAAGCGGGAATTTACCTCGGGGCATGAAGATTGTGAAGATTGAGCAAAAATCCTCTTCTCCTTGGTAGGAACCATCCGACCTGGAACCCTTGACCTCTCAAGGTCGACAGCTGGTAGGCTCTTCTCCGAAGCGGGGGACCCCGGCTAAGCGGCGGGCTGGTTCTTTCCTGAAAGAGATGCCTTAGAGAGAATTGGGGGCACATGAGGATGGTTGGGGTCTAATAGCCAGCCACAGTTGTGGTAATCCCGATCGATGGTCGTCAGCTTCCGCACTTTGCCTCGATATCAACTGTGAGCAAGGCCCCTCCGCGAGGAACGAGGCCGAAGTTTCAGATTACAAGGATGGCTCCACTCATCCTCCAATTCGACTTCCCGCAGACCGATCACCCGAACAACAGTATCTCGCATGCCATGGTCGTTATCAACTATATTGACGATAATCTTATCAACCCGCTCTGATGAACAAAGTAGCGCGCGTCTTGAGGGGTCCTCAGCGTGTATGCGGTGCTGAAGACCTCACGCTGACACGCCTCAGGAGTGAACAAAACGCAGAAGGCCTTGAATGCTAGTGTCGTACGCCAAGCCACTACCGACAATTGAGAAGGGGTGACCCTGTAAAAAGTCAGAACACTGCGGGCGAACCTCGTCATCGACAGTCTCAACCCCAGCGCCAAAATCTGGGGATGCATATATAATACATCATTAGGCGGAGCCTGAGAAACGTCAACACCATGAGGCAAAACTCGAATTTGATCCCCATGTTTAAGCGAAAGTCATATTTCACCAGATACTTATCCACCTCCTCCAGATTACGGAGCCTGGAGGTTTTTGGATCGAAGTCCATCCTGATCCTAATACGATGGGAGGCTCTATTTCCCATCTCCTCCACCGCGTGCTTTCCCTTGCACATACCACTGGACGAACTGGATTTATCTCCTTTCTTCATCGCAATAGAAATGAGAAAAATGACCGAGATCAGAGAATGAGGATCTGAAGAAGGCAAGAAAGAAGAAGATGCAGAGATTTGGGAAAATGCCTAAGGCCTCAAAGCGTTGCTTTAAACCCTAGGGGAATGAGCAGTCGCTTGATCAGGACACTACACGTATTATGACGGATCAGATCAAAACCGTCGCCTCATATACGCAATACCAATTTCGAGCGACGCTCCCCACAAAAGTGACGGTAACTTGATCAAAGCTGCAGCGGATGGAATGCGCATTTAGGGTTCTGCCAGCCTATAGAGCCGCGCACGTCACTAAAAGACAAGAACTGAAGCAACAGCAATTGACCCAAGTCCAGGCCCAGAGTTCCCATCTCTATCTACTCCCCTCTCTACCTCTTAGAATTCCCGGGAATCCATAGCTCTCAAGGTAGTGCTCCCGGCCTCCACAGAGAGAAAAGCAGAGAGGGCATCTGTAGTGATCAGTTTCTGACCCTCTTAATACATGCCACTTGTCCATCTAGCAACAAACAGGCGCGCGACACATAGCCGCTTCCAAACCTCTAATCAAGAGTCCTCATTCAATTCAAACCAGAGCGGTTCCGGTGGTTAGAAGAAAGAGATAGAATTAGTTGTGAGAATCCCTATCTCTAAGCCAAATTTTCATTTGAACTCGACAGTTACAGTTCGGGAACAGATCAACCACATCAACATCTGGACGCAGACTACCAGATAAAAGATGAACTCTCGCTTAACCAATTCAAACCAGGACGTTCAGCTTTAACCGCCTCTGAGATAAGCGGTTAAATGTTTAAACAGAGCTAGAGTCTGCAACCTTATCCAACAGACACTAGTTGTATAAATAGTAGATCCCTTCCAATGTGGAAGGGGACGATCAATTGAGCCCAAAAACCCTAGCACATCAAAGAATCACCATTGTAATCGTCATTATTATAGTGAAATTTTTCTCTCCCTCTCCGTAGTTTTTCCCTTTCAGGTTTTTCACCTAAATCTAAACGTATTGGTTTTTCTGATATTTGTTTGACCCATCTTCATAATTTCAGTGTGTGGATAAACTCCATAAGAAATGTGTAGATAAACTCCATAGGAAATTACCCACAGCACCAACGTAGATCAATGTCCCATTTCCACTTGCGCTATCAAACCATACCGTCTGCTAGTAGGCTTGATAACAACAAGGGGGCTCAACATCTGATATAATGCATTATAACACTTGTTGTATACAAAGGACTTAGATTGGCTTGTGGACAAAGATATTCTTTAAGAGGTTACAGATATACAGTTGCAGAAATTTATCTTTGAACAACCATGTTGATTCCAACCTGTTTAGAGTTCACCAGCTTGGAACTTCCAAGATGCAATCTAACAAGTCGGTACTAAAATCCCAACAGACCCCAGGAATGATCCATAAAAAATGACTAAATACACCTTTATGACAGATTCAGATGTACATGTCTTAATAAAGCAAAAAAGACACGCCCATTTCACCTTGCTTTTCACAACCTGGCCATCCAATTGCAGAACTACATATGGATCACTTGTCCCCTGAAAGTTGTCACAAGTTCCCGGGGAATCTTCTTAGCAATAGAAGCCCCATGGATAAAATTAGTATACTAAATACAGATTTACATATTGAACAGAATATTGAAAACATCAGGCGTTAAATATAGGAAAAGAAGAACACTTCCAGGCAATTATCAGCAAGACAAAAAAAAACACTAGTTTCTGACATCTATATAATTGGTTGTTTTCCTTATTTCCTTATTTTACCGAAAAAGAGAAATATATATGGAAACTTTCCTTATAATATTGCAAGTATATTTTTGCCAAATTACACCTCTGCCCTGAAAGGAATTCGTACTTAAACCTAAATGCTACTCAAAAAAGATTCGCCAATCAGCAGTCTCAAGTGAGTTAGAACGCTGAGCATTCACTATGCAACAGAAGTAATCATCATTTTGCAAGGCTTTGGATTGGCTTTTCTAGGTGTCAGAGTGATGGTTATTTTTAAAATTGTTCCCAAGGTGGAGTTATTTTATTTGATCCTGTTCTCTCTGAAAAGGGGTGAGACATTGTTTTAGCTTTAACTGGGCCCTTGTTATTTTTAGTATGTCCTACTCTGTGTTATAATGAAACAAATAGAGGTTAGTTTAACCCCCGCCTATAGCTCAAAATAAAGAATAGACTAAAGACAACAAACCAACAATAAAAGCATGCACAAATTAGCTCAGAAGAGTAGTTCTTGACTTCTTTTCTAAATGGCATAATATATGTCATAAGTTACTTTTTATTGCATATATACTATATTAGACCAAGTAATAATAGATAGATTCACACAGCAGATTCAAGTGCATAGACCATATGCATGCAGAGAAATATTGTTCGTGTTGTTGTTTACTTCTGTAAACTTTATTACCTTTCATTACAATAAAAATTGAAACTACATAAAACACACCAAAGCCCCACTTAATATTTTCCATTACATTAATTCTATCCTTTTTCATATTTGTTTTTGTAATAACAATTTCTATAAAATTATAATTATTTAGAACTTTTTGTCAACAAATTGGCCAAATAACAATAGCAAAAGAAGAAAAAGATATCACCAAAAGCATATGTACACGGGATTTAAGAAACAACAAATACAACAGTATGACATACCACTAAAAGTAAGTAGTTCTGTTACAGAAGTAGAACGAAAAGTAATCATACCCATGGGTCCAGTGCAGGAAAGTTCACGCCATATTTTAATTTTATAAAAAGTTGACCATCGTACACCTCCCGTAGAAATGGCCTGCAAAGGCAAATATCCAAATTTCGGCATTTGAGTCTACCACAATGGAATACATTAAAGCAGAGCAAATATGCAAATTTGAAACGTGGCCATCAACTCTTGGAGCCACTAGAGCAGTCAGGACTCGAGAGTATCAGGATTTATCTATCCAACTACAAATTAATAAGAATCTAAACAGTAAACTTTGACCAAATTTAGGGGAAATACAGCCACTTGTTTGGTTCTAATTTAATAGCTGTAAATAATAATAAAATCCATAATGAATATTTTCTCAGAAGTCCTTTTTTAAACAAAAGAAAGAATAGCATTGGAGAGTTTTTGATATGCCCCCTCTTTTACAATTATTCAGCCTGCGGACAAGGTTATTATCACAATGCCATAATTATTGGATGTCCTGAGTTTAATCTTTTTCCCCAAAAAGATGCAGAAAATTTTAGTTTCCAAAACAAAATCATAAAAATAAAATAGATGAAAACTAGACCTACTCAGATAGAAACACTGCCTGACACTCTGCTGCGTCCATTTCACGCCATCCTACATTTTCCTGTAAAAAAAGAGTAAAAATAAATAAATAAAATAAATTCCACATCAAAACTCACTGAAACAAAGAAAATGTAGCAAAGCTGCCGTTTTCTTGAACAAATCAAAATAATCAACGAGTACCGGAGGGCTTGAGTAGGCCTCAAAGGCGAATCCGGCGAGAACCACGGCGAGGTTGAGATCGAAAGGAGGCCGATCACTTTCGACTACCGAGGTCGTTCCATCGTCCGAGTTCGATCGACGAACGGTGAGGCGGCGGTTGTTTAGTTTCGAAACCGGCCTCAAAACCCTAGATTTTGAGAAGAGGGCTCTGAAGCGGGGGCGAGAGTGGTGTTTCTTGAAGTGAGAGGGCTTAGAAGGAGAAGGAAAGGAGCGGATGGCGATTTGGGAGCAATTAAGAGAAAATCGAGAGCTCTGAAGAGTCGCCATTGGCGAATGGACGAGAGAGATGAAGAGCAGAGAGGAGAAAACTCAGCAGAGAGAGAGAGAGGAACTGAAGGAAGGCTTTCTTCGATGAAACAGGGAGAGAGATAAGGAGGGAAAAAGTGCGAGGATCTTCTGGAGTTGTGGGGGAGGGTCCCACTTTTTCTGAGGCCACGCTCTCGTTTGTGGGGGAGGGTTCCGCACGCACAAAAAGCGGGAAAAAGAAGGGGGAAAAGGGAAAGAGTTTGGTATTGTTTATTGAAAAGTGTTCTCACTGCTTTTCCAGCAGACAGGTGAGTTTCTCTTTTTTTTTTTTTTTTTTGGAAATTTAGGTGTTTGATAATATAATAAAAAACAAGGAGAATTTTGTTATAGCCTCTTATGTTAAATTATAATTTGGAAAAAACTCAGCTTTATAATCAAAAACGATGGAAGGAAAGTTTTTTCCTGTGACTCTTTCACAAATTTTATCCGTCTGTATGTCTATCTTCCCCTCTCTCTCGCTCTCTGCCTGTCCCTCTCTTCCCCTTCCCTCTCTCTAGCTCTTCGCCTCCCCCCTTTCTGCTCCACCTCCCCTCTTCCCTCTCCCCCCTCTCCCTCTCTCTAGCTTTTCTTTCCCTCTCTCCTCTTTCGCTCACTCTCCCCCTCTCATCTCTGCCCTCCTCTCTCCCTCTCACCGTCGTCGCCGTCGGCGTCTCCCCCCATCCCTCTCTCTAGCTCTCATTTCCCTCTCTCCTCTCTCGCACGCTCTCCCCCTCTCGTCTCCGTCGTCCTCTCTCCTTCTCACCCTCGTCGTCGTCGGTTGGTTTCTCACCGCCCGACAGCGGTATACTAGTTTTATTCGCTTCAGTCATCTCTTTTTTTAAACCAACCAGGTGCGCTCACGTGTCAAGCGCAGAATGTTGTTGGCCCAAAGGCCATTAACCTTAGTTTTGATAATAACAAAACATATGTAGTTATGTTTTTAACTAAATCATTTAACGAAGTTTCAGGTTAACTCTTTGTTGCATTTCGGCTCCATCACAAGACTCACACGTTTGGAAGCCAAGAAGATATTGATCCCAGAGTCTAAGCACATAAAAGAGCTTAAAGATCAAGACTGCAAGAGAAGACTATATTAAGATTTGTATTTTTGCTTTTTGCATTTTAGATAGGATTTATAATCGTTTGTTAAACCCAAGATGGTATAGGTTGATAGCTCTTTTGAATTAACACACACACATCTTTCATATTCCTAAGTGTTTTAAAAGAGTTCAAAACATTCCTCTTTTCCATTTTCAAAATCGAGTTTCAGAAAGACGAGTTTCGAAAAAATCAGTTTTCGATATAGAAAAGTGTTTTTACAAAATATAGTTCTAACTATGTTTTGTGTTGATCCATGATCACACACTGGTTCCATCAATTCCCTAGAACTCTATTTTGTGGTTAGGATCAAAGTATATTTTTGTCGAAAAAAGATTGGTTTCAAAAAGATCTTCAAAACTTGCTTTTGGCCATTAGTCGGTCGACCGACCAGTCGACCGTAGGCAGAGTAGAATTGCTCTGTCGGTCTACCGAGCAGTCGATCGACATGCACCAAAGTGTATTGTGTGCACTTCGGTCGACCGTGCGGTCGACCGACTGTAAGAGCTTTGCTCTCGTTTGGCCCCGGTTGACCGCCCCGGTCGACCAAGAGAGAGCTTTGCTCTCTGGTTGGAAAACGGTCGACCGACCAGTCGACCGCTATCCCCAACAGTCGGAAATCCGACCGTTGGCGGTCGATCGGCCGGTCGACCGACGGAAGAATTTCCTTCTGATTTTTTCCCAACGGTTATTTTATGTTTGTCTTTTGCTGGGTCTTTTCCCAACGATTCTTTTGGGTTTTCTCCTCATGTTTTCATCCCCTGTAAATAGTGAGACTGTAGAAAAACCCATCAACAAGTGTGAACAAGTTTTTACAAGTTTACAAAAATATTTAATCAAGTTTTAGTCTTTTTCTTAAAAGATTTTCTTTTGAGCTAAAAGTCCACATGCTTGTTTTTAGCTTGAGCCTTCCCTCTATATCTTTATAAGCTATTTCCACTACACAATTTCAAAGAGTTTTACCTACTCATTTTGGTTATAGGATTGTGCTTGTGAGCTATTTGTGATCAAGTGAAGATCACCAATTTTCTTCTATTGTGAAGTTGTAGAGGTTGCGGCCTTAAGTGAGCTAGTGAGCTCCATTTGTTGGTGTTGCGGCACCGCGAGAGAGGACTTATGAGTCCATTGAGTTCTAGTGAGAACTTGTAACGGTTAACGATCTAGTAGATCGGTCATAGTGAAAATCCTTCATAATGTTGAAGGCGGGACGTAGAGCAATGGCTCGAACCTTAAAACATATCATCGTGTTTGTGATTGCTTACTCTCTCTTAACTCTACTCTTTCTTTACTTACTTGCACACTTATCTTGTTTACTTATTTGCAAGTATTTCTTTTATTGTGATTGGTATTTGCTAGGTCGCTAGCAAGTAAATTTTTATTCCGCATTACTTGCCATTTAGTATAGCCATCACCTATTCACCCCCCAGGTGATTTACAATTGGTATCAGAGCCCAATCCTAGTTTTGGTTTAACCACCTTAGGGAGATCCTTTCATTTGGCTGTTGCATTTGCTATTTGTTTGTGCACTTATACTTGTTTTCATGGCATCATACGACTTCTCTAGCATCAAGTCCCCACCCAAATTTGATAGGTTGAACATCCCTATTTGGAAGGTCAAGATGAACCTATTTCTTAAGTTCCTAGGAGTTAGAGTTGCCAAGGCCATTACCAAAGAATTTGTTGAATCTCAATATGGTCCGAAGCAACCGCTAAAGACTATGAGGCCAATGCTAAAGCCCAATATGCACTTACACAAGCATTAAATGATGATGATCTTTCTCGTGTAATTAATTGCAAATTCGCTTATGAGGTTTAGAATGATCTAATTATTACTCATGAGGGGACGTCGCAAGTCAAGAGATCTAAAGTTGACTTGCTTCGTTCTTAATATGAGAATTTTTACATGCTTGAGAATGAAAGTATTGATTGGATGCTTACTCAGTTCACCAAGATTACTAATGGATTATCTTCTTTAGGTGACACCATTGAGAATGATCAAAAGATTCGGAAGGTCATTAGAGCTCTCCCCAAAGCTTGGGAAGTCAAGGTGACAACCCTTAAGGAGCTCAACAATAGAGAGGGGATGGATTTCTCCAGCTTCACTGGAAATCTCAAAACTCATGAGATAAAATGAAGGTGAAAGAAGAAAGGGAGACTCCAAAGAAAGTTATAGCTTTCAAGGCTACTCCCTCTACATCGACGAAGAAGATTCATCTGAAGATGGAGATGAAGACTTTGCCATGCTCATTAGGAAAGTGGGCAAGATGTTTTATAAGAAGGGAAGACAATGCAACTTCTGAAGAGGAAAACATCAAGAAAGATTTGAAAAGAAGAAGAAGGAGATGGGTCCTTATTTTCATTGCAAGAAGACGGGCCATCTAATTGCGAATTGCCCCTCACTTCAAGCCATTACATCCAAGAATGTGCATAAGAAGAAGAAGGCGATGGTAGCCACTTGGGATGATTCAGAAACAGATTCTGAAGAGAAAATTGATGCCGCACACGTTTGCTTCATGGCAAACGGGGAGGAGACTTCCATGATAAATCTTGAAACCTCTTTAAAAGATAATGATTTAACTGTGGATGAACTTGCATAAATTTTTAAAGAATTACAAAATAGATATAAAATTTCTCTTGCACAAAATAAAAATTGAAAAAAGAAAATAACTTTTTAAAGAATAAGCTAGAAATTATTTTTAAAGAGAAAAACGACTTACTATTTCTTTTGAGAAAACGAAAAAGGATTTTGATAAATACAAACTTGTTTGTAAGGGTAAAAGCCCTAATATTGCTTTTAACAAAATAATTTTTTTTCATATCCAAAAACGTATTGATGTTTTCGATACCACTTTGAAAAAGTGTGCATTTAACATGAACAAATTTAGTTCTATGTTTCCAAAAGAAAAAATCCAAAGGAAACATACACCTCATTCATCTCACGCATACCATGAAAAACATGCACAACATGCACATATACATCAGCATAAGCATGCTTTCATGTATGACAAAGTGTACACATGTGCACATTGCGGCTGCAAAGGCCATTTAGCAAAATTTTGTTATACAAAGTTAAACATGTTAAAAAAATATTTGGGTTCAAGAAAGTACTAACCCTATAGAACCCAAAAAGATTTGGGTACCAAATAAGACGCCCAACTTGATTTAAGTAGGGGTGTCGTCCTCCTCCAAGACATAGGGGGAGATAGTGCCTTGATGGTGGATGCATCGAAACTCAAAGGATCAACCATCATATTGTATCGCTATCTAGAAGCACCTATTTTGGAGATTACCTATACTTTGGTAACTTCTCCATTTGAAAATTTCAATTCTAGCTAGATCTAAATATGCATAGGAATAACTTACTGTTCTTTTGTGTTAATATGCTTTAGTTATGAATACATGATTTTTTTTGTTGTTTTTATGCCTTGCTTATATTTGAGTTAGTCCATTAACATTGCTTTTGTTCTTTACTGGCCCATGAATTGCTTGCCCATGCTTATAGTATTTACCCATGCTTACTTGATTGATAGATATCTTTGCAGGTATGTGTACATAGATTAATTTATTTGCTCATGTACATGTATATATATTTTGTTTGTATATCTATCTTGTGTTGGGTATCATATTTAAACCATATTTAAGTAATAAATCAAAATAGCAATTGCGCGCCACAACTCTTATCTAGAGGAATGATGGGGAGAAGTTCAGAACCCGTTAAGGGTATTCGGCTTCAATACCTTGTTTTAATTGCTTAATATATGATTTAATTGTTGAAAAATATATTTTTAATATAAGAATAAAAAATATTTTGATATCATTTCTTGTGTTTTTCATGCCTATAAGATTTTTGGCGTTATTTCTTTATTTTATGTATTTAAATATCCAAGTCATAATATTTTTCAAAACCCTCTTTTTAATTTTTTTTAAACTGGTTTTTGGGTAGTCCCGGTCGACCGACCGACGACCGAGTTGACATAGAATAGGTCTGGTCGACCGGGCGGTCGATCGAGGGAACCTAAAACAAAAAAAATTTGGGTCTAAGCCGGTCGACCGACTGTAACCGCTCTCGATTAGACCCCGGTCGACCGAGAGTCGGGTCTGCTGGTTTTTTACCCGTTTTAAAAACCCTAAAATCCCTAACTCTCTCATTTTTTCTTCTCCACGATCTCCCTCTTCTTTTTCTCCATGTTTCCCTTCCCCCATCTATCCTAAACCCCTTCCAAACTCAAATTAATCCCGAAAATTTGTAGGATCTCTCCTCAAAACTTCAGATTTATTTGATTTCAAGGAGAAATTTCAGTGTCTTCAAGGTATAATTCCTAATCTCCCAAAATCTTCTTTATTTCATAATTTGTTCTAGAAATCTTTCTTAAATTCGTACCAAACTCTTTTTATCATCTTCCTATCTTTACCATATCAAAGAGGCTTAGATCTGAGAAAGGTAAACAACCCGAATCCTCATCAAACCCTTTGTTTCTCAGAATATATCTCATAGATTTTCTGTTATCCATAATAAACATGTAATTTCTGGTAGAACTGTTGTGCTTGCTGATTTTGAGCACTTAAATCTAGCAAACATTTTGAACACAAGCTCTCTAGAATACCTAGTCACCATTAAGGAACCCGTCTACCCTGAGCTTGTGCGAAATTGACCTTTCAAAACAATCACATCAGATCTATGTTCTGGGCAAGGACATTAACATTTCTTTAGATAGATTTTTCCATCTGCTACATCTCTCCTATGAGGGTATAGATATATATAATATTGATATCCATGATTTTGAATATCCTGACGGTGAATCTTCCCTTATCGCATCTCTCTTACTTTATGATGATGATAACCCGGCCTTAGTTAGGAACGAGGAGGTGAAGTATTACACGCTCATCGCTCAGGTCCTACTTAAGATAGTGTTCTATAATCTCCTGCCAAAATCAGGAGAATATAGTCATGCATGAGGTTCTGCTCCCCTCTTGATCTATTGCCTTCTGAAAGGCCTTAGAGTTAACATTCCTAAGCTTATCATCAATTTCATGGTTTCTGAGCACCTCCTGATCCCAAACCGGCACTTACCATTTTGGATGCTCATTACCTGTATTTTCATTGTGTTCTGCTTATAAAATCAAACCGTTCCCATCCCCGGCAACGGCGCCAAAATTTGATCGGGGGAAAACCGCGCACGAAAAGTGTATGTTTTGAAATCAAGATTTAAATGTGTGTGCTTTGGCTTCCTCGATACTTCCATTATAGCATAGAGGCTAAAACGAGTCGAATCCACAAGGACGGGAGGCGATAGAAGCTTACACGGTATGTTCACGTGTATGTTAACGGTTCTTTAATATTTGAAAGAATGAAAAGAAAAGGAAACAGAGATTGAAAAGAGAAGTACGGTGAAAATAAAGAAGTGGGAAACATAGAAAAGAATGTATTTGTAATTTTTGTTGTATTTCTAAAACAAAGTGGAAAAGGAAGAAAACTCATGGCTACTAACTACTAATGACTCCACCAACATGCTAACCTCTTAGTAATAGTTGCCTCACATGTATCATGGCCATCACTAATCCTTGGTTCAAGAGCTATTCAAAGCATGGCCCATATGTAACTCATCACAACCCAACTCTACAAAACAAGTTCAAGCAACACTTAAACCATCAAAACTAAACGTAAGTATGGAGTAAAATAATGTTAGCTTGTTAGTGGTTAGGAAGTTAGAGTGTTAGATCCATCATCATAAGCCATCAATGGCTCTTGCATGAGCAAGGCCAAGTAGAGGCTATTAGATTCATGTGGATTATCAAATAAGAAGTTAGACTAGTTGGTGGTTAGTAGTTAGTTGCCATGAGAGAAAAGTTAGCTATGCATGTAAAAGGAAGTAGAGAGAAAACAAAGAGAGGTAAAAAGAGAACTTTTCATAACTTGTCACCTTCTATTACAAGCACTCAAGCATTCCACTCATGTATAACTCTCTCCCCTAATACAAGATCTAAAGGAAATGAAAATAAAAAGAGAAGAAGAAGAAAAACTATACTACACTACCCTAAACTACAAAATGAAAAATGAGAACTATCCTAAACTTTGCATATCATCGTTCTGAAAATCCCAGGGGGGTATTTATAGGCACCAGGGGAGATGGGGGCCAGGGGACAAACCCTGGCCCGAAGTCAGCCGCGCGCTGCGACCATATGGTTGCGGAAACGCGGCTTCGTGTTTGTCCCCTGTCAGGTTCTGGTCCCGGTTTCGTGATTTGACGCCCTGAGCTGACGAAATCGCCTCCCTAAGGTCAATGGCTACTTGGTAGGCCTTTAATCACCCATTAAATGTTTATTTATGATCTTCTTCTTCATTCGCACACCATGGACCTAGGATCAAGCAAGTAAAGCTTTATTAGCAGAATTTTATACCAAATAAATATGCGGATGTGATAAAAATTATATAAAATTAGAGACTAATTAACATTCTAACGTTGCATGTTAAGCCTATTCTCCGACATGGTCGAGCGCCTCTTGGAGATCTTCATGGACGACTTCTCCGTCTATGGAGATTCGTTTGACCAATGTCTACATCTCTTAGAACTAGTGCTAAAAAGGTGCACCGAAAAGAACTTGACCCTAAATTGGGAAAGTGCCGCTTTATGGTGCAGCATGGGATTGTCTTAGTCATGAGATATCTAGAAAAGGGATCAAAGTGGATAAGGCTAAGGTGGAGATCATAGCCAAACTCCCAATTTCACGATGCGTGAAAGACATTCGTTCTTTTTTAGGACACGCCGGGTTTTACTGTAGGTTCATTAGGGATTTTAGCAAAATTGCTAGACCTCTTACAAACCTTTTAACCAAAGATGTGCCCTTCATCTTTGATGACAAGTGTCGTAGCGCATGGGAGAAGCTAAAATTGAACTTATCTCTGCAACTATTATCTCACCTTCGGACTGGTCGAAACCCTTTGAGATCATGTGTGATGCTTCCGATTTTGCTATAGGCGCTGTCTTAGGGCAACAAAAGGATAACAAGCAACACATGATCTATTATTCAAGTAGGACACTAAATGATACCCAAGTAAACTATACTACTACTAAGAAGGAATTCTTAGCTGTAGTGTTTGCTTTGGAGAAATTTCGCCCAAACCTACTTGGGACCGAGACCACTATCTTCAGAGACCATTTAGTGATTTGATACCTTATGCTCAATAAGGATGCGAAGGCCCGACTCATCCATTGGATCTTCGTCCTTCAAAAGTTTGATCTCGAAATTTGAGATAAAAAGGGTGTCAAAAATGTCATCGCCGACCATCTCTCTCATGTCCTAAACACACCTTCAGATGAACTGCCATCAAAAATAACTTTCCCAATGAACAACTTTTAGCCATCTCTATGGAATCATGGTTTACCGATATAGTTAATTACTTAGTCACAAACCAAACCCCATATAGTTGGTCAAAACAGGATAGATATCGGTTCTTGTCTCAAGTCCGGTATTTCATGTGGGAGGATCCTTACCTCTTCAAATATTGTAGCGACCAAATAATTAGGAGATGTGTTCCCGAAGAGGAAACTAGAAGTGTTCTAACCTTTTGTCACGAATTTGCTTGCGGTGGACACTTTGGTCCACAAAACAGCCGAAAAGGTACTACAGAGTGGCTTCTATTGGCCCACTTTGTTTAAAGACGCATTTGACTTTTGTAAAACTTACACTAGATGCCAAATGATAGGAAGGATTTCTAAACGTAATATGGTGCATCTAAACCCAATTCTAAAAGTAGAACTCTTTGATGTTTAGGGCATTGATTTTATGGGACCCCTTCCTAATTCATTTGGGAACCAATGCATCTTGTTGCTTTAGATTACGTATCCAAATGGGTTGAAGCCATCCCTTGCAAGACAAATGACAACAAAGTTGTTGTCAAATTCTTGAAAGAAAACATCTTTTCACGCTTTGGAACCCCTCGTGCCATAATTAGTGATAATGGTACACATTTTTGCAATAGAACTTTTGAAGCTCTTATACGAAATATGCCATAACACACAAGTTATCCACACCTTTCCATCCTCAAACCAGTGGGCAGGTAGAAGTCTCAAATAGGCAAGTTAAGCTTATCTTAAAAAAACTGTGAATCAAAACAGGAAAGACTGGTCCACCAAATTGGTGGATGCCTTATGGGCATATAGGACCGCCTTTAAAACGATTCTAGGAATGTCTCCTTATAGATTAGTCTTTGGAAAGGCTTGCCACCTTCCTATTGAGTTAGAGCACCAAGCCTTATAGGCAATTAAGCAGCTGAATTTTGATCTAGATAAGGCTGGTGCACTTTGAAAATTGCATATTTCTGAACTTGAGGAGTTAAGGAACGAGGCGTATGAAAATCCGAAGATTATGAAAGATAGGGTTAAGGTTTTTCATGATAAGTTAATCATGAAAAAAACTTTTATCCAAGGACAAAAAGTCTTACTCTATAATTCTAGACTTCACATTTTTTCAAGAAAGTTGAAATCAAGATGGACAGGGCCTTTCGTTATTAAGACTGTGTTCCCACATGGAGCCATAGAGATATACGACCCTAAGAATGGTAAAGAATTCAAGGTAAATGGTCAACGTCTGAAACCGTTTTTGAAATCAGTACTGAAAGCAGACACAGTCATGGGTCTTTTTGACCCAATGTATCGGTAACTGTACCTCTCTGCCAGTTTATTTCATGCATTTATACATACATGCATACATTGGGGACAATGCATGAGACAAGTGTGGGGGAGGGTACTAACGCTAAATTTCAAAAAAAAATTAAAAATAAAAAAATTAAAAATAAAATAAAGAAAACAAATATTTATTTTAACATAGATTATTGACTAACTGTAGGTTGCTGTTAACATACTCACTAACCAAGGTTATTAACTTAACAAAAAAATGATAATAAATAAAATAAAAAATTATAATATATTTGAAAAAGGAAACAATATCTTGACTTATCTTTTGAAAGAAATCCAAGTTAATCTTAATAATTAGGAAAATCATGATTAGGATTTCTAAAAACTTGGTCAAAATAAAATTAATTGTTGGATTTTTTTAGGTATAGGAGAAAAAATTGAATAAGTAATTAGTCTTGATTTTGAAATGCGCATACCTAATACATTTACACATCTAGGATTCTAAGACAAAGACTCTTGTGCCTTATAAAAAAATATAATAATATAAATAAAAAAATAAAAAAATAAAATAGAGTTCACTAATTAAGCTGGATACATGTGCCTCAAGAAGCATAAGTATTCACGCCTAAAGGTGATTTTATAAATAAAGTTCTTAGTTTTATGGCCTAGTTCACTCGAGTCCTTAAGTCTGTGGGGTGTTTTCTCACCCGGCGCCCTAAAACCGACCGGTTTGGGAGCACAGACCTTAGGCTAACTACATGGGTGAATTAAAAAGCCTAAGAAAACTAAAAAATATTATCTATATATGTACTAACACATTTAATAGTCAATTAGTTAAGTATGAGGGCCTCAAGAAGCCTTGATACTTCTACAAAGAAAATTAGATGAGTTATACATATTAATATATATATATATATATATATATATATATATATATATATATATATAAAATAATAATAATAATAAAGAGGCATGAGAGTCCAAGTTAAAGAATCCCTAGTAAAGATTCACGTTCACAAGGATGCATATGATTTAGGGTAACAAAAGAGATTATATATAAAAATTCAATTTTAATCCTTACCTAAAATTGATAACGAATTATTGTATAGAGATTAAGTTCAAGAATGAATAAAAATGATAATCCTAAAACTTATAGATTGCTTAGTTTCTTCAAATATATTTCAAATATTTCTCTCCTTTTTGAAAATAAAAAAAATTAATCACTAACATTTTCTTCTTCTTTTATGGATTTTGTAGGTGTAATCCACTGAAAACCCTCACGAGACAACACTCGTCCTCTAGGGGTAACCTAGAGGTATAACGGCTTGTGCACGTACTAAGTGCAACCGTGATTCCTACGAAAGTGAGTTAGGATAGGTTAGTTTTATTTTCTTTTTCTTTTTTTATTTTACTCGAGGACGAGTAAAAAGATAAGTGTGAGGGCGTGATAGGTAGTCAAAAGTGCATATTTATCATCATATTTCTTACTTATTCTTTTATAAAGCACTGTTACGTAACATTTTATTGTTTAATGTTGTGCAGGCCTTGAGTAATTTAAAAATAAATAAATGAAGCACAATTGAAGCCCTAAAAATCCCACAAGCCCACATGCATGATTTATTTTAATAATTTAGAAGCTTCTATCTTATCTAACCTAATCCAAACTTACATTTTAAATTATTCATTTAAAATCTAGGGGAGGAGGAGGAAGGATAAAGTAGGACTCCTAATTGCTATTCAAATAAAGAGGAGGAGGAAAAGGATAAGATGGATCCTATCCTAAAACAGAGATTGACTTCTACTTAAACATGGTTGCTTGCACTACAAGATAAAGATAAAGGGGAGAAAGGCTTGAAGATAATGATAAAGGGACCAAATTCTTTTCAAATTCAGATTTTTGATAACTTGCTTCCCAAGTTATCCCAAGTTCTCAAGATCGAGGGTCCAAATGCAGAATCTAGAAGGAGGCGCCTAGATGGACGGACCAGAGGAGGCCACGCAAAAAATGAGGAAGAAAAGCTTAAAGAAGGTGAGACTGGGAAGGATGCGAGTTAAAATGACAAAAAGATTGGCCTCCCCACTATGCCCTATAAAGAGAACCCATTGGAATGATGGGAAGAGAGCTAGAGGGATGAGACTGAAAAATATCTAAGTGTGGGAGAAACATGAGGATGTACATATTTTGTATAATATATATGCACCTCTTTTATATCCCATTTCATGCATCTATACATTTCTTTCATACATTGGGGACAATGCATGAGATAAGTGTGGGGGAGGGCTTTAACATGACTAATATAACCAAAAAAAAACATGACTAATATAACAACAAAAAAAAAGAAAAAACAAAGAAAAAAATTACATATATAAAAAAAACTCTTGAAAGAAAAGAACAATATTTTGATTTATTTTTTTGTAAGAAATTAAGTCAATTTTAAGGAAAAGAAAAATCATAATTAGGATTTCTTACACTTAGTCAAAATCAGATGACTTGTTTGATTTTCATGGTTAGGAAGAAAATTGATGAAAGTAATTTAGTCTTAATTTTTACCTTGAAGAAATATGCACACCTTATAAAATTACACACTTAGGGTTCAAAAACAAAAATTCTTATGCCTTACCAAAAAAAAGAAAAAAAATATATCTATAAAAAAAATAAATCTAATTATTGATTGGCTAGGTGCTTTGGTCTAAGAGAGCCTTGGTATTTATGCAAAAGATAATTAGATAAGTTTGAATATATATATATATATATACATATATATATATATATATGTATATATATATATATATATGTATATATACATATATATATGTATATATACATATATATATGTATATATACATATATATATGTATATATACATATATATATATATATATATACTATATATATATATATATATATATATACATATATATATATATATATGTATATATATATATATATCCTCTAATTAAGCTAATTAAGCTGGGTATTTGTGCCTCATGAAGTATAAGTATTCACGCCTAAAAGGGGTACATTTTATAAATAAAAAACCTTGGTTTCGTGGCCTTGTCTGCTCGAGGTTTAAGTCCTTAGGGGTGTTTTCTCACCTGGTGCCCTAAGACTGTCCAGCTTGGGTGTCACCGATTAAAGACTCGTTACATGGGCAGATTAGAAAGCTTAATAGAATTGAGGAACAAATACCACCAAAAATAAATAAATAAGGTATAAGAGTTAATGTTAAAGAACCCTTAGTCATACTTTACGGTCACGAAGATGCATATGACTCAGGGTAAAGTAATAGACTAGATGAGAAATACAATTTGACTCCCTACTTTGATTGATGAAATGTGTTTTGAATAGAGACTAAGTTTAGGAATGAAAAATTCGATATTCCTATAACTTAGATTACTTGAACTCTTACAAATATACTTCAAATATTTTCTCTCTTTTCAAAATGCTTTTCGAAAATACTAACATTTTTTCTTTTTCTTTATGGATTTTGTGGGTGCAATCCACTGAAAACCCTCATGAGACAAAACTCATCCCTAGGGGTAACCTAGAGGTTTAACGGCTTGTTGCACATGTTCAGTGTAATTAGTGACCTGCGAAAGTGGTCTAATAATTGATTAGGATTAGTTTTGATGTTTTGCTTGAGAATGAGCAAAAGATAAGTGTGGAGGTGTGATCAGTCACATATATTGCATATATATTGTCACATTATCATATTTATTATCTATAAATCCTATTAATAAGTCTTATTTTTCATTTATAAAGTGCAGGCCCATTGATAAAGGAAAGGGAAGAGAAACGAGCCCAAAAGCCCATCAAATTCTGATTTAATTCAAAATTAATTCAAAATTAATTCAAAATCAAAAAATCAGGGCAGATTATGGCAAATCAGGGTAGTTAAAAACCGGTTAATTTGGTTTTATCAGAATCCAAATCGGTTAGCTTGAGAATCACTGGAGATTAGATCAGAATCAGAGACAAATAGCAAATCCAGCCAGACAAGAGGGAGCCAAATCTCACGCTAGCCAGATCTCCACCAGGATGTGGCCCACATCCTGGCCACGGACCCGTGGCTAAAAGTCGCGGATCCACAGCCGTTGGTGGAGATAAGGGAAGCGTTTGCTCCCCTTATTTCCTTATTCCTCTCTTCTCTGGGTTTCGCCTATAAACGGCAGGGTTTGCACTGGAAAAGGGAGTGAAGACTAGGATTAGAATTCTTATTCATTTTTAGGGTTTAGAAGTATTGTTAGATAGTTCTGAGAAGCTATATCTTATCTTTATTTTTTAGTTTAGACCAGCAAAGAGAGAAGAGTGAAATTGAGTGTGTAATTCATCTTGAAGTGAAAATCAAAGGAGATTCAACTTGCTTATTCAACTTGATTCAATTCGGTATGTCTATATTTAATTTTCATTCTAGTATTTATTTTCTTTTTATCATGAGTAACTAAACCATCTTCTGGGCTCACTAATCAATCTCTTCTACGTCATTCTCTTGATCGATTTTTATGAAAGCAACTCTTTTGAATCAGAAAAATACCTGAGTAAAATTTGTTCTTGAAAGCACATGAGGATGTCTTTATTTTAAACTTGGACTTTCAAAGAACAAATCTTTTAAAACTATTTTTATTCCATACTTGCTTTTTCGCACTTGATGGTTTAACATTCTCATTTTAAATCCTGTGTTAAGAAAGACCTTAAGATTTAAACCAAAACATCTTATTTGTTTTACTTGAACATTAAAAAAAACTAAAAGTTTTTACTTATGATAAAAGTGATGCGCCAAAGTGTTCTTGAGATAATTAAGTAGTTGAGTAGAAGATTAGTGAGCCTGAATCCTTTTCATAACTTAAATCACGCCAAATCACACTCAAATCATTTTTAAAAGATCATCTTTCCAAAGCCTTTTTCAAGTTTTAAATTTTTCTTTAAATCACTTCCCTTCTCTCCATTCTATTTTTCAATATAAAAAAAAAAACCACACCATTCTTTGTTTTCTAAACAAAAACATCGAAAAGTTTCATCGCATTCCTCCTCGTGGACACAACCCGTTAGCCCAAAGCTAGACGATAATTCTCATTGCTTTCATTTGCAATCACGTGGTGCCTGGTGAATGAAGTCACTATAGATCTGACAGGTGTGGCATCGCTTAGCGTAAGCGATGGCATCAAAGATCATCTTTGGCTAATAATATCCCAGTCTTCAGAGTCGATCTCAAGCTTTAGACCTGGTTGGTGAGCTCCACACATACCATCATGAGTTTCTTTGAGTGCCTCCAGTGCTTCTTCGTGTGACAGGCAACGGAGGAGGATTCCATCATGCGATCGGTGATACAGCGCTCACATGATCGCATTGTAATAGAATCGAAGGGCCTTCCTTTTAGCAGCAGCCGCCTCTTTAGGGTCATCAGGTAGAATGCCGTACAATGCATAGTCAATGTACAAAAATCGCCAATCCCTGAGCTCTGGACCTACTGAAGTCTCTAGAGCTTCTTTGACTTGAAGGTCTCCTGTTGGCTTTTGATTGCCTTCAAAAGCGAATCTTGGTCAGTACAAGTCATGGCTGTAGATGAGTTTTTTCTCCGTCGCTCTGGCTGGAATAGCCAAGGAAGCAACGAGAGATACCACTGCATATGTATGCGCATTTTGCTGGCGAGGTACATGGTCG